>JAGDQP010004612.1:35431-52409 GCA_022664845.1 Lepisma saccharinum | reverse complement strand
TGGCCAATATTTTGAATAAAACAAAATTAATTTCCCTTGAAAATTACGTGTTTTCTTTACCACAAAAACCGGCAAAAACTTATGCATACACCTGGTACATCCTAACCTGCAAGTTCTGTGAATCTTTTTATGTGGGGGAAACAGGTTGTGCTCTCAACATTCGTATTAATAACCATCGTCATTTCTGTACTATCAACAAACCAGATACTCCAATTTCCGTGCACACCGAGTCCCACAATACCAATTTTGATCTATCTTTCCTGGTTGCCATAATCCACATTTTACCCCCTATGAGCAGCACCTCAACACGCCGTCTGTGGGAAAAAATGCCTTTATTCATGGTTTAAGCGCGAAAATATATCCTGGCCTTAACCTTCAATAACTCTAAGCTTTCCTTTTCCTCTGCATTTTCAACACATTTTCATCCACGATCCCACCCTGTACTTATACGCTATAGTTATTATTATTCCAAGATCCGGAAATCTACGCATTACAGCATTCAGTTATTATCCAACTTTGATGCATCTTCCGCTACGTGTCGCCACTGCCTCTGCAATGTTGTAGTTTATGAACTCGTGCATAAAGTACACCCTTCGCTTTCTTCCTCTACACTTGAAAACGTGCAACTGTGCGCACGAAATTTCGTAGTGACTTTTAGATATATGAATATGTGTGTGTGACCTAATACGAAACTAATAGCTGTAAGTATTTTCCTTGTTTTTTCTCATAAATTTACCTCAAATTGCCCACTCGGCTTTCCTTTGTGCTAGTTATAATCAGTGTTCATGGGGCCATAACCGCGGAAAAATTAAACAACATGTACTTGAAACAGCCAGGAAAGTTTGACTTTATCTTAGAATCGAAAGAGTCAGAAGCTCTAAATGTTGAATATATGTTAAAGATAATTGCTGATCGGTTCCTAAACCGTGTCGCAAACGATTGTGTGGAATTGGACCGACCTAGGTGATTAAACTTCATCCAAAGTTTGATTGATTTTGACAGAGCTTATGCAGAAAGTGTACCAAATGTGTATGAAGTATAATTATCTCCAAGATTTAAACTGTAAATCTGTGCTGCTGAAAGAGGAACTTACGTACCGTCCGGAAAGTAGAGTAAGTCCTTGCTGGGTTTTACATAATCACGGGAAATTGATACTTACGGAACGAAAGCTGCAACTAAGAAACGAAATGCTGAGTATTTTTCTAAGACCATCTCCGGCGTAATTGTTGAAAGGATTTATTTCTACGATTTTCGTGAGATAATTTTCAGTAAACATCTTATATAATTTCCAACGAGTTAGCATTTCATGCTACCCTTGTAGTAATTGTAATTTCATACTACGCCAATAGTCCCAATACTGAAGTTTGAATTCTCTGGGCTTAAAAAAAATTCTTATAGGCAAAAGCATGGTAAAATTTTTTCTTCTGCACAAGGCAAGTAGCACTTATCCGGGCGAAAGCTAGTCTAAGTACATTTTTAAGCATCGTGAGACATGCACAGGAACTCACTGGCGGAAGATTTAATTCGCGACTAATTGTGAAATATTTAAGAATCTGTGGCCTTTTGTAAACACACAGTCCACTACAACAGGGGGTTCCAACTCGCGTAACGATTTTGACCGGTCTCGAAAGAAATTCAAAATTACAGTTTCTGTACGATATTCTACATGCGATTTAAAAGAAAATAATAAAAAATACAAGAAGTAATTTGGTACTTGAATTTTATGTCGACATCCCAGATAGCATGCCAGCTTGTGACAAGGTTGTCAGTTACTTGCTTTCAGCTGGTCAAACTAGATACTGTTTTTAAATCTGAAACAAGCATTAAACGAGCTTGTGGGAACAACATTCTTACAGTTATAATTGGCCTAATGCAGGCTTAAGTGAAGCTTGTTGGAACAAGCAGCTGTGCGATGAAGTTCGTTAAACTTGAAAAGTCTTGAATTTTGTTTTGTTGCACTTCCGCTATTGTTTTAGTACGCTGAAGTCCAATAACGTGTGGAGTGACTAGATTTAGGAATTAGGCCGGTGGAAGAGACATTGTGGTGAACTACGTGAAGCTTAAACAAGAAATGTGGAGTCGCCGGCTTGGTGTAATAGTTAAACCATCGGATAGCTGGAGCGGGGACCCGAGTTCGAATTCTGCGAGGTGATTGATTTTCTTAATTTCTTTTTTAAAGAACTTTACTTTTCATCTTTGTACTTCAAACTAATTACTCCTTTTTGATTCCTTTTGAGTTTTTCAACATTTTACTAAATTCACGGAAATAATTAAGAATCGTCAGGTTAGATTTTGTTTTAATATGCTCTGAAATCATTCCGAAAACATTATTAACTAGCCCCGCTTCTTCTGATTCATTCGCTACACTGACAGTTGCACGTGTTTAGGTCCGGAAGTTAGCCAGGCGTCGTGATAATGTCTTTGTAATGGGAAAATAACACGCGTTACGTAAAACTTCTACACGCTCCGTGCTTAGTCATTTTGTAATGAGAATACTCTCTATGTGTCACTAAATTCCATGTCTGAGTTGATGAAATACATAGCCGATATTTCTCAACAGCCAGCAGCATAGTTGTTAAAGCAACAAACAACAGATCACAAAGGTCTAACTTGAAATTCAGGCGCAGATAAATTCGAAAAATTTCAGCTGTACTGCAAGACGAGAGACCAAGACGCATAATGGAATAAAGACAAAATGTAAGCAATATTATTCTTTTTTTATACTATGGTAAAAATATACGAAATTCAGTTTATTAAGTCCCATTGGAAACTGCTTTATTCAGTCTTGTTTAAATCTTCCCGGCCTGAATTGCTAAGCTTGCAGCCGGCTGTCACACTTGTCAAAACAAGTTTGATTAGCTTTGGAGTCTGGTGAAAATTGTTATTCGAGATTATACGCACTAATTTGTATTAAATTTCTTGTTACGAAGTACATCTTTGCAAGATACTTACTATATGAAAATTACTATACTACTTTTGAGTTGATTCTTTATAATGCGGCCCGAGCTATCTTCGTTCTTAGCCAATTTGTCCCGCTGACAAAAAATGTTGCAGACCCCTGCGCTCTACAATATACTTTACTTGTGTTGAAAATACACAGGAAAATCGGTCATTCCTGTGACCAGGACGCAACCCGAATCTTCCAATAAGCCAATTGGGCATTCCACTATTTAGACTACAATCCATAGCCACGGTCTTATTTGTGTATGGAGAACTCGTTGCGCGTGTACTGAGCCAGGTACTGACTATTGATGTAAAACAGAAATCTGGATATGAGTCCCGGCCACGGCAGTAATCAATTGTTTTTGGTATTTTTAAGTTACCATGCACAGCTCTTTGTGTAAGGGAAAGAAATACTTATTACTTCTTTTGCTACTTATTTCTTGTATTATGGTAAATAAACATTTCTTTTCTTTCAGTCAAATGATATGTCAGTATCGGGAGAAATGTGCAGAGTTTGAAGCTGTTCTACAGGATTTAGAGAGAGCAAAAAGAGATTGTGATAGATATAAGGATGAGCTTACAACCCTTTTACAGAGTTATATGCCTCTTGAGAAGGTGAGCTATTTTTATTTGTAGATACACTGTTCTTTGATTATACTTGCGCCGTCACAGTTTACATCTTGTTATGTGTCTCTCTCTCTGTATTTATTTCGTAACTACTTACTGAAATTGAAAGCACCAATTTAATTTTTTTTTTCCCATCCAAAACACTATTAATGAATATATTCGATTAGGCTTAGTTTGTCTAGCGTCATTTAATCTTCTTTTCTGCAATCAAATTCAAGCGAACAGTTGTTTTCGGCCAAGTTTTAGTAGCACCTCACGAATAAGAAGAAGAAGAAAAAAGGAGCACCTCAAATACAATATAAGAATATCATTTAAACTTTAGGTCAATGTTTCTATTTTCTTTCTGAAGTAATTAAAACACGGCGCAGATAGGGATTTTCGAATATTTGAAAATATTGAAATAAATCGAAACTATGAGATCGATATTCAAATTACATACAAAGCCTTTATTCTCTATATGAAATTTTCTCCCAGGGCTTAAAATTGAGTAAGACAAACTAACAATCAGGTGATTAAAGGTTCTGTTCCACCTTCATTTAATGTTTGTACTTGCCCGCAGCTAGGCTTTCTGTCCAGACAAACAAATATCCCCTGTACTCAATAATTGTCTGCTTAGCCTGATTCGGAAATCGGGATTTCTCACTTCCCACTTAAGTTAAATCATCAACTTCTGAGAGAATATTACTTTACAATAAGATTAACGAAATTTTCTCCTCGTGCAGAGAGCGCCTGCAATTGGACATTATGATCTATTATGAAGGACGATCTTGGCATTCTGAAATTTTTCGAATTATTTTAGATTGTTTTTGCTATGCTGAGGAATTTTCGTTCCTTTAAAAGCCTTCATACAGACTAGCCACGGCACCACTATCATTCCAAAGGAAAATGACTTAATTTGTAGTTCTCTTTGTTACGTATCGTCAAAAACCCATAGCCCAGGAAATAATGAGTTCGCATGCAGACTTTAGGAAACTATTTTCGATGGTTTCAACAAAATACATCTAACATTATTGCGTTATTCTGAAGCCGGCAATCGAACTTCCGGAGAACCAATAAACAGAAGGGACTTTAGGGATAGCAAAAATGAAACTGCTTAAAAACTAAATGGTTTCCATTTTTAGTTGAAAATTTGTTTTTGTGGATTTTTTTTTTTAAAAGAGAAGGAAACTTTCACGTTGGGACAAAAAACTAAAAACCTGACTTAAAAACAGACACTTTCTTACTTATTTTGGCCTAAGAAAATGGAAATTATATCTTGACCCTCCCCATAATTGGGGACCTGAAGGCCAGAAAAGGGGGCCCTGAAAAATAGTTTTTCTTAAGTGTGTCATATTATGGGGCATAAAATGAAGGGATTTTTCGGACTGAATATGAATATGATTTATTTTTTCAGAAATTTTGGGGATTCCAAATTTATATTAAAATGGAAATGCTAAAATAATAATAATAAAGAAAAAAGCAGCCATTTTTCTTTCTAAGGAGTTTCATTTTTGCTATAAATTTGGAATCCTTTAAATCTTTTTCTTTAGCGGTGTTCTCCCTTCACCTCTGTTGTTTATGATGGTCGCCTCACAATGTATACGCTATTTTTTCCTTGGCTTTTTTTTTTTAAAAAAAAAGCCAATTACAATAGGAGCTATAGTCATTCGAAGTAAACCTCTACGCTAGTACGAAGCGATGTTTATATATACGATATACATAAGATAGTAAACAAGGTAGAAAAAAAAGGGATACTTACGTAGTGAAATTTTAGTGAAACTCTAGTAGGCAACACTTTTAGTTTCTTGTACAAGAAATCATTGGAAATATGCATTTGGCAGTACGTATTGGTAATAGGCTACGCTTCTCCTAGTCATATTACTTGTAGCCCAGGAAATAAAGGTTTGATGTCGGGAATAATTAGGAGAAAGCTGAATTTTGGCCAATTGTTACATCAGTACTAGATGTGCATTTTCCAAAAAGTCCCCGCCCCTCCCCCTTGTGCTTCACTCCCAATTCCCCCCTTCCCCGAAGTTCAAATTTACAGACTTCCAGAAATTGTATTGTATCTCCGTAACTAAGAGACATAGCGGTAAGATTCTTTTTTTGTTATAATTCCTAGATGGCAGGCTAAAAAAAATGGTTACCATGCGTGTTGCGCTATTGCTAGTAGTTTTGCCGTAATTTAGATCCAAAGCGCAAAATAAGGATATTTTGCTTTCAATATTTACACTTTTTACGGTGTAGCTTGTTTTAAACTCACAATATCAAAATCCTTATATCAATATGGTTGAACCATTACTGTGTTAGCTATTGAGGTAGCAATGACGCGCAACAGCGCGCGAACAATACTTTTCCTTCTATATGTGCCCTATCCACATTAGGCAGTTGTGAGCTGTCGACGATTATGACAATATATCTTTGCTGTGTAGTGGCAAGTAAAATAGGTGATGAATTGGTAGTGTATTTTGACGGTCTTTTCATGTGATATATCACGTACCCAGATAGCATGCCAGCTTGCAACAAGGTTGAATCACGTCAAAATTGCTATGTGGGTAGTGAAATAAGAGAAAGAAGGAAGGTACTTCGATTGTAAGCTATTTCTGTACTCAACAAGAGAAAATAGAACCTCATAGAATTTATTACGATAAGGTTAGTCATATTTCTATTATTTGGAAATTACATTTTAGTTGGTAATTTTAGTTTTTAGTAAAACTTACCTCTGAAGATGTGGTATTCTCAATTGAAAGTTGTAAACTACATTTATTATTTTTTGTCAGAGTGTCGTAATCAGTTATCATTTTAAAGAAACTTTTATCAGTATCTTGTGAGAATTTACGTAGCGGAATTAATGAATTAAACTTACCAAATTACTTATTTATTAGAAATAGAATAAAAGAAGAATGGTTGATTTTGATTTATTGTGCTCTTAGTGGAAATATCTCGAAAATGAAATTGTAATCGTGGAAAGAGAATTACGGACATTATTGAGGATAGTGTGAAATGAATAGATGCAGTGCATGAAAAGTTGAAAGAAGGTGGTACTATTCGGGTTCACAGCGCGTCCATGCAGAAGTATGCAAGGCATACTAACATCAAAGCTGATTATAAATCAATGCAGACCGATAACCCATATTATCTTTCAACATATTCAACCTTTTTAAGGACCTCAGAAGCAACGTTCGTTTTAAAAAGAAATTGCATGATTTGTGGGAAAGAATTCAGTATTCAAACTGCATGAAAGCACATTAAATGTTTTTATATGTTTGTGATTTAAGAAATGAGAGAAAATTTTATCCTGAAATGTGACTTACGAAATGATGAGCGGGGATAAAGGGTAAGGGCTAGGCTTCTTATTGTGAGTGTCAGAAATACAGTGCCATGGAAACGGTTCCAGAGATTTTTTAAAGAATTAAAATAATTGGACTTGACCAAAATAGAAACCAGAAATTCATTTTGTATGTTATGTGAGTACATATAAAACAGCGACGAATTCCAGTACACTCTGAATGAATTAAAGGATATTATTACACTTGTATCTGGTCAAGAGGATGGCTGTCATATACAACCAAACATCTTTAATAACATTTTAAAGATCGTATAATTGTTTCAGATGTTTCTGGGAGGGAAAATGTACTCTGCTTATCGGACACGGCTCATAAAATCATGTGTCAGTGATATAATAACAGGAAAACTGCCCCTGCTACTTGACGGTTAAGGATAGTATTAGATGCAGCCAACATCATACGAGAAGATATACAGAGGATGATGGCTTACAACTGAAATATATACCCAGATTTCATTGATAGCAAGTCTGACGGGCAAAACCTCATTTTAGGTCTTTGTGGAGAGTGTAATTTGATTTGATGCAGCTTGTAGGATTAAACAAACAATATGGATGGAATTGCTTCATGAACAGTCTTATTAGTAACTATGACAAGAGTGAATCGATGTGCGTAAAACCAGTAAATTTATAAATTTTCATCCTAGTACTATTTACACGCCATTGTGTTTGACAGCGGATTAAGGTAGAAAACTCAGCTGGTGATGATCATCACATTTGATCCACCTATGTTGAATTGAATTATGACCTTCAGGGATCTATGGCTCCGACCTAAATAGGGTAGGAGAAAGGATGAACTGTGAACCCGAATAGTTCTTTCTCCTTCCAACTTTTCATGCAGTCCATTGTTTCATTTCACACTAACCTCAATAATGTCCGTAATTCTCTTTCCACTAAATTACAGTTTCTCTTTCAAGTTATAGCCCACTTAGAGCACACAATAAATCAAAATCAACCATTCTTCTTTTATTGTATTTCTAATAAATAAGTTGTTTGTGAAGTTTAATGCATTCATTCCGCTACGTAAATTTTCACAAGATCCTGGCAGTTTCTTTACAACGGTAATCGATTACCACGCTCTGTTAAAAGATATAAATATAACCTACAACATTCAGTTGACAATACATCATCATCAAAGGTAAGCTATAATAAACATTAAAATTACCAACTATATTTAATTTCCAACTAATATGACTGACCTTATCGTAATAAATTCTATGAGGTTTTATTTGCTTTTCGTGAACAAAGAAATAGTTTAAAATTCACGTACCTTCTTTTATTTTACTACCCACATAACAATTTCAACCGGACTCAAAAGTTAATCAAGCTTACTTTGATAAGTGGAATGATGACTTGATGCAGGTTTAGCAATTTAAGCCAAAATGTTTAAACAATGTCGGATTAAGCACTCTAGTTTACAGAAATCAAGGATGAAGTATCCTTGCCAGGACAAGAAAGGAAAATAAATTGTACTTCTTACAAAAATAAAAACGTTGTTCTGGATAGGAATCGAAGTTACTAGACCATGGAATCACGCGCCCGAGTCCGAATTCGAAGCATTGTTTATACTTAGTCCTAGTAATGAGATCGCAGGCACCTCTAGTAATTGGCGAATATTAGACAACGTCGAAATAGGCGTGGCACGTGATGGAACTCCAGTGCACCGAGACGACGGTGAAAGTGCAACAAAAAATAATAATTAAAGTTTGACAAGATTCCTCGCATAGTTGCTGATTCCAAGTTTGAATTAGCTTCGTTATAACAACCAAACCACTTGTTTTTCCAAAAAGTTTATTTCTTGCTTGGTTATTAAGTTCAACACAATATCAGGCTTAACAAGCTCGACACAAGTGACGGACAACCTTGTTGCAAGCTGGCATGCTATCTGGGTACGTAATATATCACATGAAAAGTCCGTCAAAATACACTACCAATTCATCACCTATTTGACTTGCCACTACGCAGCAAAGATATATTGACATAATCATCGATAGCTCACAATTTCCTAATGTGGATAGGGCACACATAGAAGGAAAAGCATTGTTCGCGCGCTGTTGCGTCATTGCTACCTCGATAGCTAACACAGTAATGGTAACCATATTGATATATACATCATTTTAAAGCTTATGAAACAGGCCACAACTTTTGTTTCGAACAGGTTTTTGATATTGTGAGTTTAAAACAAGCTATACAGTAAAAAGTGTAAATATTGAAAGCAAATTGCGCTTTGGATCTAAATTACGGCAAAACTACTAGCAATAGCGCAACACGCATGATAACCATTTTTTAGCCTGTCATCTAGAAATTATAACAAAAATAGAATCATATCGCTATGTCTATTGGTTACGGAGATATAATACAATTTCTGGAAGTCTGTAAATTTGTACTTCGTGGGGGATTGGGAGTGAAGCACAAGGGAGAGGGGCGAGGACTTTTTGGAAAATGCACATCTAGTAATGATGTAAAACTGGCCAAAATTCAGCTTTCTCCTAATTATTCCCGACAATTGCCCTTTTTGTTCCTTTATTTTTTGGGCTATTGCTTCATTCGTGAACATTATACTGTAGGCGTTGTTCAGTACCGCAAATCTCCCAGAGAAACTCTTCCATGGTCAGCATTGCGAATCTATCTGCTTGCATGTACGCTACTCTGTGTATGCGTAATTAAGTTTAAACGCAGTTTAAAACCCAACAAGCTCATTTCACTTGTGTAGACATCACAAACGGTGAATGTTTTCTAGTAATCTAACATTTTCTTATCTGTTCTTTTTTCAGCGTTTTTTGTGTTTTATTGTTGTATTTTTTTAAACAGTATCACAGTATTTTATTAATGGCTTATCTGTTCCCTCTGTTTTGTCTTGCTTTTTCTGAATAATATATTTTTGCCTTGGGAGGGGGAATTTTTGGTACAAATTTTCAGTGGTTTGATCAGAAAGGGTTAAGTAAGATGATGTACTTCAGTTACGAGCTGTCCTGATTTAGAAGGTATGCATTGTTTTCTGTTTGTAGTTTTCCTGTAATGGGTAGGTCAATTAAATACATCGTTGTTTTTATAAATCCAAATCCAGATGATTTGGAATACGTGAAATTTGTGGGAATGTCTTTTTTTATTTAACGGTCGTGTTGTCGACATACCTTATGAATACCTTGTTTCTTGGAAGTTATTCTAGTGTGGAGGATTGCCATTCAAACTATTGTACCTCACAGTTTCCTGCTGTCACTGCTTAAGCCGTAAGAAGAACAAGATTGTGCGTTTGGGAATGATTTCCTTACATTCTTTAGGGTAATGTAGGAAGTACCTGGATAACCATAAAGTTATCTAACTTGCCTCCTGCTCTGAGATTACTATAGTGTTGAATAATCTGTGCATGACTGTGGAAGTTTGCTTGAAATTCATGTAGGATTAAAATGTTAGGTTGTCATTTTTTCTACGTATTTTCAAATTTTGTTGTAAATTGTTTGTGTCGTCTGTTGCAGGCCTTTGATATGAAAACTAAAGATTGCGCAGCATACGAGAAAGACCTAAGAATTGCTAATGATAAGGTAGCAGCAATTGAACAGACGAATCGACAGCTTAATGAACTCGTCAAGTTGAAAGAAAAGGAAGTCAGGAAAGTTGAAGATGATTTGCTTCGATTTAGGGGTAAGCAAGCATATTATTTACTTAAATTACTATTCAGATCGATTAGTAACAGATCATTACACAGTGTGAACCTGGAGAAGCTTGTTACTTGCGTTTGTCGTATTGGTTTCTCTAAAGATAATTATATAGTCTGAGTTTCAAGTGTTCTGTACTCTTGTTTGAAAGCACTAAAAAGAATTAGGGTAAAACAGATATGTGGACACTACTCAACACGTACCAATAGAATGACGCATGGACTTTGAATAAGGCATGGACGCTTTACTGAGCCTGCACCAAGAAGAACGTTCCGTTCTTCTTCCGTTCCTATAGACCCCCTCCCCACAATAAATAAATAAATAAATGTTAGTGTGTCGCGACGTAAAAATAGTTGCATGAACCGTTCTTTCTCTTTGTCAAAGTAAAGTTTAGAGTCCTTAGAACAAACTCAGCTGTACAAATGGGAATCAATAGTGCGAAACGCCAGTTAACTGCAGTTCAAAAATTTACTACTGAGAATTTCAGATAAGCAAGATAACAGCACCGACTTGTTCACCGGAATGACCTTCAAAACTGGGCAAAAACAAGAGCAAGAGTACTAGGTAAACCATCTTTCAAGGCTAGTGTGAGGTGGTGGTTATATATAAATTCAAGCGTCATTACAGCATTGTAAGTCGTGAAGTCACAACGTTCATCACCACTACATTTCAAGATAATGATGAAAAGAAGATAAAACAACGTGTGGAAGAATGGAGAACATCAACCAAGATATCTTTTAAATCTCATCATTAAGTGATATTCTTCAGGCAATATGACTAAAGCGCGTTTTATAAGGATTTTTTAGCACAGGCAATCACAGAAATGCCAGGTGACAGGAATCATCATCTTGTAGATTCATATGGACCACTTAAACATGATAGCCTACTTGAACAAGATCTTCATGAATTATCGTTCCCTTAAGATGAGGTTAAGACGCACATGCACATCATACCAGAGAAAACTGCTAGCATATGCCAACTACTGGACGTTCACTATTTCAAAATGGCAAGATAAAACAAAAGTGATCTAATAACAGGCATGTCGATTACGTCACAATCCTTTTCATCTGGTTGCTGCAATTTTAATTGTTACAAATGAAGCACAGAATGGGGCAACCTTGTTGAACATATCTCCTAACATACAGCTTGCAGTACCTTGTAGCCATTTATTTTGGTTCTATCGCCTGTTTTAAAAGATCTATTCTCTATCTAATGCTTCTCTCATTTCATACGGCCATGTTCATCAAACATTCTCCTCACTAATTTCACATTTATGTCGTAAGGGATAAAATTAGGGCAAAACTAACTTCAGTCCTAGGTACCTTCCAACACAAGTATCCATTCACAGCCGTATAATTTCGACATCTTTACTCTTTTTTTAGAAAAAGAAAAAGAAGAGGGGAAAGTCATCTCCTGATATTTGATTTATTTGCTATTATGGTTCCTCTTTTTGGGTCCCCCTGTCGTTATTTCTTAACCGTTGCAGTCATAATTTTGGCTGTACTGATTCTTGTAGGTATTGTAGCTGTATACAAAGTTTCATCAAAATCGGGGGTCCTCTCATAGTGTTTCTTGTGAGATGCAGATTGTTTATCAGTATGTTTACCGTGGAACTGTTATTTAGCGGAGTAAGGCACAGAATGTGAAACAGATCTCAGTTTACGGATCAACACCTTGGAAGCGTTGTGGTTTAAGTCGTAATGAATTAATTTCAGAAGTTCAACAGATGGAAGGAACAGTTAATAAAATGGGGAGATTTCTCAACATGGAAAGTGCACTGGAAGTCGTCACAAATGAAATTTATAGACCTCAAATCATAAGTAATATTGGATATAAGATTGATCATCTTCAGAAACGTTAGCGTCGTCAAAACACTGTGATATCTGGCATGCTGAAAGAAAGAGGCGAAAATTGGGAGCGTCTCGACGAAAAAGTGAGGCAAATATTAAGTGTTCAGTTGGGGTAAATTTAAATAACCAATTCACACAGCGCTACTATTGCTTAGACAGAAAATATTGAGAAGAAGAGGGGGGTCGATCATACGTTAGTTCTTACATTACCAAATTAAAGAAATAATTTTGAGAAATAAGAACAAACTACGGTGCACGAGAATTCACATTGAACAAGATTTTTCAAATAATGTCTGCAGCGATCGCCAAAAGTTGAAATCTTATGAAGTAGAAATGAGGAAAGAGATGGAATTTCGCATACCTTCAATATATTGTGAGAAGCCCCTCTTCAATACTTGCGTTGTTGCGTAACCCGCAGCCTATACGTTGTAGAAATATAATTCCTTGAACGCTGTGGGAGTAAAACATACACTGTCTTCGGAAGGACATACGCCAAGATGAGTGATAGATTATAAAAGTAAGAGAGGGAGAGAATACAATAGCTTAGTAGATATAGAAAAATAAAAAAAATAAAATATAAACCATTGTAATTAAAAGCACTGATTGAAAAGTCAATATATTATAGTGTTATATTTTTGAAAGTATGGAACAGACTGTACTTCAAGTGAATAAATATTATAAATATTACCAAGAACCAGAGATTTATTTATTTCAGGTTCATGAGAAAGTACTAGGGGTCGAAGAACAATTGATGGACACTTCCAAGTATATGTGTAATGCGGTTTGAAATAAACCTGTTATGTATGATGTTAAGTACAAAAAATGCTTTTCTTCCTAAATCTATCTATCTTCTTCTGTCTTTACATGTTACTTTAATCCGAAGACTGTGTGTTTTACTCTGAAAACGTTTAACGAATTACGATATTGCTAGAACTTAAGAAGCTTCTGTATGCACAAACAAGTTAGCACTGCGATTTTACTAATGATCGCGACGCCTCTGTCCCTTGAAAGTGTCTGACACACACGCCTTCATTTTTATAAAATAGGTTGGCAACACTGGCAACTGGACGGGGACACCCACGGTATTTTTCAATTGTATCTAATAATGTTTATGCTAAGTTTAGTGCTGCTACGTCTAACGTAATGGAATCCATTTGAAAACTTGAATATATCTTAAAACGGGTTGGCATTACTTCACCAATGAAGTCGGTTTGGGCGGCTTTTACCTCGTCATTGCAAGACCTGCCTGATTACATTTCAACCACCTTCGTAGCCGTAGCAGTTCCCCATGTCGGATGGTCGGACGCACAAACGGGAACATAAGGTCTCTATCAAGAGACCCCAAAAGTAAGGAAAACATGTACTTAAGAGCTGGAAAAGGAATTAAAGCATGAACATTATGGACAACAACTTAGAAGCGCTGAAAAGAAGAAAAGAAGAATCATAATGACAGAAGCCAGTTCTGTATCACCTGAAAAGCTCCTAGGACATCCAGCTTCGAAGAGAAGAGTGGGCTTTGTATCAGAGCTTAGACAAATGTCATTTCATTCCCGTATCGCCCTCCCTTCCTGAGAGATCCCGGAGAGCATAACAAACTCACTGCGCATAGCAAGTGGCTCAAACAAGACCAGCAAAAATCATTGCACATCATTATCACGTTCTTAAGGGATATGCGAACATTACCGGAGACAAGAATCAGAAAAAAAGTATGATAGAAAATTCAGAGAAGAAAACTTGCAATGTATAGTGTATTCTTCTTTTCCCTCGAACCCAGCAGCTGTTACCAGATTCCCTATTGTTGGTAAATCCAGCTCACGTAGCTGCAAAACTGTGGTTGAGGTAAGAGGGAGTTATTTTGACCGGGGGCGGGGGTATTTAGTAAAACCAACAGGAAGTACAAACATTATTTTGCGAGTAAGGCTCTGGAAAGCAGGCAAACTAGTTTATACACGAGTACTCCGAGCCAAAAAGAACACTTCGTACGAAAACATTTTAGATAATTATCATGTATTTGCGTTATTCAAGACTTCGTTCACTGATAGAAATGTTGACTCTGAACTCTCTAATTCAAGTTATTTGGGCTAAGAGCTGATACAAATCACATTACTTCAGACGAAAATTTTTGTAGTGGCTTTATGTTGCATGTTAATAAAAAATTTCTGGTGCAGACCGGCGGCTCTTAGCTCACTGTCACTATATCAGGATTCTTTTGATTATAGACGAAAACGGAAGAGCAATTTAAGGTAAATTTATGATAAAAAGTATGGAATTTATTTACAGCTTATTTTTTCCATAGGGAAAAGCAGGTTTGATGCCTTTTATGTGGGAGAAACAGGTTGTGCTCTTAACATTCGTATTAACAACCATCGTCACTTCTGCACTATCAACAAACCAGATATCCCAGTCTCCTTACAAACCGAGTCTCACAACATCAGTTTTGACCTATCTTTCCTGGTTGCCATAATCCACATTTTACTCCCTGCGACCAGCACCTCAACATGCCGTCTGTGTGAAAGCGCCTTTAATTCATGGTTTGAGTGCGAAAATGAATCTTGACCTTAACCTTTAATAACTCTAAACTTCCCGTTTGCTTTGCATTTTCAACAATTTTCCTTCCACAATTCCATCCCAGACTTACACGCTGTAGAGTTGTCAATTGCTTCACGCGCTTTATAACAGTCAATTGTTCTCCAAACTTAATGCGTCGTCCGTCTTTTGTTCTATCTACACGTGTCCGTTATTTCTTCTACCGCCAAGACGAAGGACTTTTAAAGCCCGAAATATCGCGAAAAACTGTGTATATTGTGTACGTGTGTGTGTTCGTTCTTCTATGGAACAAATAAGCTGTAAGTAAATTCCTTACTTTTTATCGTAAATTTACCTTAGATAAACAGGGTGGGCAAAATTCATTGTTAAAATTCTAGAAACGAGTTCTCATCAAAATCAGGAAAAAATGTGTCTTCGTAATTTGTCGAATTCCGCTTAGTTTCAGAGCTACAGGCTGCCGAAAGCGTGGGAAAATGAACTTTAGAGCTTGATGTTTTCAATATCATTAACAGTAGAACTGCGGGGGCTAGGTACCCTTAAAGACTTGCAACCTTCTCTATCAAAAAATGCATATTTCGAAATTGTGCAATTGCTGCGCAAGGGATTCCCCAAAGGAACTAGGGGATTTCCAGAAATTGTCCGAAGTAAAGGTAGGCCGAAATCGGCATGAAATTTACGACTTTCCAGCAGGTAACTACAGTTCATTTGCGCCAAGTCGATATCTGAAACAAATTCCGAGTGATTAAAAAACCCCGGGGGGTTGCATAACCAGCAGGAGTCAGAGCTATTCTCCGATCAGGCATACATTGAACGAACTACTGATATATTTGTTACCAATGAGAAAGAATGTCATTGGTAATCTGGATGGCGATGATTAATCATGTAAACAGTGCAGTATAGGGTAATAGACGACCGCAGTGGTCAAGTGGTCACAGATGTCAGGTCATGAGGCAGAGCTAGAGTTCGGCGTTTGAGTCCCAGCTGGGAATCAACTTTGTAGAAATTTGAAGGCAGAAACTAAAGGTTAATGGAAACGAAATGAGATAAGGTTCTTGGTTACTAAATTGACCCATAAATACAAAATGTGCAGTTTTTTTTTAAAAAAAGAAAAGAAATCATGGCAAGGGAATGCCACAAAAATTAAAAATTATGAATAAAAAGAGAAAGAGATGAGACACGAACATAACGTGCACAATATTTCAAACACTTTTACGTCCGATCGTACTCATTTATTTGTACGTTTGGATTATGGAATCTGAAAATGTTGCCAGCCGGGACTCAAATGCCGAACTTTAGCTCTGGCTCATGACTTGACATCTGTGACCACTTGACCACTGCGGTGGTCTATTACCCTATACTGCACTGTTTACATGATGAATCATCGCCATCAAAATCACCAATGACATTCTCTCTTACTGATAACAAAAAAAGAAAAAAAATCATTCAATGTTATGGTAGTTCGGAGAATAGCTCTCTCTGATTCCTGTTGATTATGCAACCGCGTAGTTTTTTAAAAAATCACTTGGCAAATGGAGTATGTCTGAGATATCGACTTGGCGCAAACGAATTATTATTGCGTGCTGGAAAGTCGTCAATTTCGTGGCAATTTCGGCCTACCTTTACTTCAGACAATTTCTGGGAATCCCTTAGTTCCTTTGGAGCAGCAATCGCACAGTTTCGAAATGTGTATTTTTGATTATAGCAGCTTGGAAGTCTGTGAGGGTACCTTGTCCCCGCAGTTCTACTGTTAATAGTATTGGAAATATCAAGCTCTAAAGTTCATTTTCCCACGCTTTCGGCAGCCTGTAGGTCCGAAACTAAGGCGGAATTCGATAAATTACGAAGACACAATTTTTCCGTTTTTTGATGAGAATTTCTCGTTCCTAGAGTTTTGACAATGAATTTTTGTCCACCTTGTATATACATACATATCATCATCATCATATTCAGCCGTTTTCCATCCACTGCTGGACGAAGACCTCCCCATTTTCTCTCCACATATCTCGGTCTTCTGCTATCCTCATCCATGTAGC
>JAGDQP010004612.1:1360-20717 GCA_022664845.1 Lepisma saccharinum | reverse complement strand
ATATATATAGAGAGAGAGAGAGAGAGAGAGAGAGAGAGAGAGACCAATCATGATCAGGAGACCAGTCCTGATAATCAAGAAAACAAGGAGAGATTCTGCGTTTCTAATATCTCAGATGTTACAATACTTGTATTGGACATGGTTCATAACTTACTTTTTTTTTTTCTTTCAGTTGAATACGTTTTCTGTAATAGAAAATTAATTTATGAATATTACGAAGTAAAGATTTCAAAAGCAGCTTTTTACATGATAACTTTATAGAATCGTTATCTGGTAGATTTTGTTTGTTTAAGGTTTTAGGTAACTAGTGCTTATTAAACTTTCCCCTACAGAATTATGTATACATTCAGTTTTATCTTACGAGCAGGTTTAACGGTATGGTTTTTGTTGCATTCTTGTATACTTAACATTCCATTAACTTAAATAATACTCATAGCAATAATATGACAAAAGTTACACTTGCCAATTGGCTCTGGGAGATCGAACGGATTCGTGTTATCAGTTTCATTCTGACTTTTTTTGTCTACCCACTAGACTTGAATGAAGGCTCCTGTACAGTTAAATCGTATTAAACAATTTTGAAAATATAACATTTTTGAGTTAAATTTAACATGGGTGATAATTAAAAACGAAACAGCAACATATAACTTATCACACATCCAAGTATTGCTACATAAACAGATGACGAATCAGAATTTAGCTTAATGCTTAATCTTAAATTGAAGTTCAAGTACGCCGTCAAAATTAAGGCGATCTGGTTTATTTTAGTTCATCAGTACATTGACAGTTCATTTTATAGCACATTATACACTGACAGTTGAGTTTAGCATGTTGCACTGACATTTTAACAAATTACACTGACAGTCTAATTGTTTATTGCATTCTAACCTGACAACATAGAACATACGTTGTATTCTAACTTTGAAACAAGCCCCCTCGAAATGTCACTTAAAGCACTTTACTATTGAGATATGAATGAAAAATATATGCATTCGAAAGCTTTTGTACTATCCTGGAAATTACCGACAATGAATTACTTCAGTCTATTTACTGTATCAAAAAACAATTAGAGTAGAACAATTTTAGTAAAGAGCATCGTCTGTGTAATCGTACATTGTCAAGTTGTCCTACATCTCTTTTTGTACTGCCTTCATCATCACATCTGCTAGTATCGATATTTGGAAGTTAGAGGAAAACTTGTGCTGAAAATGAGTTAAACATGTATCTGTTTAGTGTATACTGCACAATTGTTTATATTTCATTATCACTTTCTGCCCACGAGTCGTGCTGTAACACGGGGACATTCTCCCATTCCTTAGGTGGAAGCTGTAAAATTTTCATAGGATGCAGAATAACGCTACTTGATTTTGTAAGTATGCTTTTGTGTATGTTCTTGCGTTTTCGGACTCTAAAACACACTACTTTCACAAAAATCATGACTGCGAGTATAATACAAATTCCACCAGAAACTGCCAAGTCTATAACATAATTTCGCTCTTTGTAAACCTTTAAGAATACGGAAGAATTCGCCGTATAACAGTGTGATTTAAGAATACACGTATACACACCGGTATTGTTGGTTGTGACGTTCACCTGCAAAGTAGAATAGAGAACTAAAGTACTTTCGTTTTTAACTGTAGACAAATTTTCATGGCACATGTTTGTGGAATTAGGACATAGCCATTCTATTGCTGGTAGACTTTCTGGTATTAGTGATTCAAACGTACATGTGAAATTTATTATATTCCCTTCTTGAACTGTTGTTTTACTAGGCGATGTGAGAAGTTTCGCTTTAAAATGATAGTCCAGACAGTTCACAGTGGAATTAGCTGACACTACTGAGGATGTTTCTGTTTCTCCCACTGTAAGAGGATTTGACGAAGATGGGACATTAATAAGTTCTGTTGTATCATATTGTGTTGACTGTAGTGTAAGAATATTAGGCGTGGTAAAATTGTAGGATAACACTGGAGCACGAGAAGTGACTGCTGTAGGAATATTTGTTTTATTATTCAGTGTCGTGAGGGGCAGTGCTTCAGGCTGATTGGTTTCCGTTGATAGGCTTAGATGTTGTTTTGTGAGTGTCGAAGAAGTATTGTGTTCTTTGACACTAAAAGGAGTGTTTGCGTGGGGAATTGTTGGAGTTCGTGAAGTCAAAGGAGATCTGTCTGAGAATGGTTCTACCGTTGTAAATGTGTTTTTAATCAGTGACGCATTTCCACTGAGATTATTTGGAACTTTTATATGATTGCTGTCCGTGGCGGGCTGAAACTTATTGCGCTTGGTGACCTTCCGTTTTGAGTTTTGTGCAGATTTGTTTTGTTTCTTTACACTTGATGGAGTTTCTTTTGAAGGCGCAAATACACTATCTGTAGTAACCGTTGTATCTTCATTTAATGCACTATCCATGAACAGTGTGGTAGTGGCGTCTGGATTGGCTGACGAAATGAGTGCCACGTTATGCTGAACTTCTTGTGCTGAATTGATACTTGGTTGCATTGTGATTTGTAACAACACATTTCCATCACCACACTGTAAAATTAGAAGCACTAACAAAACTTTCACTGGAACTTCTTGGGTGGCTTGTTTCCAACACGGCATTATGTAAAACTTTCGAATTACAACTCCCAACTTTCCTCACTGTTAACACGATTCTTCCATTATTTTGAATAAAGAAGACAATTAGATATTTCCGTTTCACTATTTAAAAAAAAAAAAAAAAAAAAAAAAACTAATCTCGTGCGGTTATCTTCTTGTTTCGTTTGAATTTGCTTATCACAGCTTAATTGCTTACTTCTTGATATGATAATGTCTAGATAGTGTAATATCAGGAATAAAATTTTTAAGTGTGCTCTACATTTATGAAGCAAGACTAATGATAAGTGCGTAGTGTATTGATAATATTATTTAACAAGCCAGTATCTGAGAATTATTGATAATATTATTTAACAAGCCAGTATCTGAGAATCCATACATACATTTTTCGTCTGTATCAGATACTGTCGTAAAATCACGTGAAGACTTTCCTGCAGTTCAACACTTAAGAAATGCATACTTCAAACTTTGTTCTAAGGGAATATGTGTTGAGAAATGAAGATAATGAAGTGTGTACTTTGGCGTCATTTGTAATACCCTTTTTCTTATCCGTTCTTGTTCATAAGGAACAAGAATTATTTGAGAATATGGCCGGATGTTTACCCATTTCTTGCAACTTCTAAATTATTGCAGTTAACCTTTAGACCCCGGCTGGGAATGAAAATCGTAGATGGCTCTGGTCACTTCTAATTTTCAAAGGGCGTAAATGGTACTGTGTTCGAAAGCTTATGGAACGCAGATTCCAGCAAGGTAACATTTGTGCCCATCGTACCCACACACCTCAGGAAGAGAGTGAAGGCCTTCTGAGATCGTCTTGTGAAGCATAATTTATAAGGAGATATGCGTTCTTATTATACTTGCATCACCCCAATTCAAGTCAAGAGGACCGAAATATGCACATTGTTTGCAATCCACGTAAATTAATTAAAACATGGTTTTAAAGTCACAACAAAAACTCATACTACCGTACTTCATTATATAAATAATTCACAATAAGGTAGTTGTATTATTTCTTCAACTAGAACATCTTGTCATTTATTTTTGTTTCTGGCTGCATATGCACTTCCAGTTGCATATAATTCTAAAGTTTACATAGCTATACCCTTCATATGTTCATTTCCAGGTTCTCTGTTGTTTTGTTTTCTTTACTCGCTTGGATGGAAAAGTATTGACTAATTTCCAGCTGAAGAGAGGGAGTATGGCGTGTTTATTTCCCCATAAATAAAACTAAAATTCAAGAGGAGTGCAGAAGAAAGGTAGAGTTGTCAGTTATGATAATCTGAAGAAGATGGTTCAGAGAGGAGAATATTAGGCGTGTGTTAAAGTGACTGGTGGTTGGAATTCTGTAGTAGAAGAAAGCTAAAGTAGAGAAGCTGTAAGAACTGAGGACCAAAGAAACTGAAGCGGAGATAGATTGATAGACTTGATATTTGGAGGAAATATATCGTTTAACCATCATAAAGGATCAGGTTGTACCTAGATACGCCCAGGTGGTTAAAGATTTCAGAATGATTGCGTGCTAATTATTTAAAGAATGCAAACTCTTGTTGCGGAGCTGACATCCACTACGATAATAATTAGCAAAAACGATACACGGCAGCTCTTTAAATCCCTTGAGTGCAGCGATATCACATACACGCGCGAGCCATGCCAGGCTCAGTTTGGAAGATGTCTCTCTCGCTCGAATCTCTCAGCTTGCTTGCTACTACTTTAGGTCGCTAGAGTACAACGCAAACAACAAGAATCAGCCATTTTGAACCTATTAAAAGCGTTTACAATGTTGTTGAATGTTACATGACTTCTTTTACGTTATTGCGTATGTGTTACATAAAGGAATATTTTAATGATAACATCAAACCAAAGCTCTGGCAGTGAACACAATAGTAATTAAATAAAGTTATCAGTAAATTTGAGTAAACGCTGTCTCACCTATTTATCCCTACAATTCGTCACTGAAGGCGAATGAATATAATTTAAATTCACCTTTAGAAAAAAGTTGTTTTCCGAGCCGTTGCATCTCAAATTACTGAAGTACTGAATTAGTCGCAACTGGGTAATGTATTTCAGTTCTTTGCTTTATAATGAGATCAACGGGATATTAGCAGAAAAGAGCATCTTTTCAGAGGATCCGTGAAACAAGACAAGAAATTGACAATGAACAAGCAGTCAACCGCTGTCCCTGAAACTTGAGACAAGAAACTTCTTTTAGCTACAATAAACCAGACGCCGAAGAACTAAAAGGACAATAAAATAAAATTTCTCACCAACTGATCTTTTCTATTCAGTTGCGATTTTGTCCCGAAAATTTAAAAAAAAAAAAGTGCTTCAATTATTTTTCTTTTCAAAACTCAACAAGCTTTCCACCCCACTATTATATTCAGAGAAAGATATCAGGGTCAAATAAGAGTATCGATAGCGTATCGAGTTCTTTATTTGAAGCATCAACAGACTCGGCGGTAGTGCAAAACCGATTAAGCAAATTTCCAAAAATATTTTTTTTTTTTTACATTCCGTAAATCAGATAAACGTTCTTTACGATTGTGTATAGTCGGCTTAGGTCCTATCACTCTTTTAAAAGATGTTAGAGTACTGCACCTTTCCAATTTCCAGATCAAGTTTTCTCAAAAGTAAGGTTTTGTGACTCAGTAGGTTTTTTCATAAGCACCCGATCGGAACTCTACAATTCATCTCAATGATCTCATAACATAAGAAAATCGAAACATAGTAGGCCTTTCAAGCTCTCACTCTTTAACTTCGACAGATTGGTATTATAATTGAATGGAAAGAACTAATTAAACATTAAAGCAAAATGGGGGAGGGGGGAAATACTATCTTTTAAAGAACTATCTTTAGAAAATTATGTTGCATATGAATAAGATGACATACGTCATCCCATACATCCAATCAGGCAATGATATTCAATCTCTTCGATAACATTCGATGAAATTATGGATTTGTTACTCCTGTTTGTTATGCAACTTTTTTTTTAAAGAAAATCTTTCGGTATATAGACTACTTGAGATATCAACTTGACGGTAACGAATTATTGTTTCCTGGTGGAAAACCGTCCCATTCATGCACATTTCGACCCATCTTTTTTGGGAATCCTCTAATTCCTTTCGTGCCCGTTGCGGAATTTTGAAATATGCAGTTTTGGATAGTGCATATTTAAAGTCTTTGACGGTACAATGCCTGATCTTTTCTGTCATCATGGTGATGGAAATATGAAGCGCTAAAGTTAATTTTCCCATGTTTTCGGCAGCTTGTATCTCCAAAACTATGCACATTTCTAAAAAATTTCAGAGGAACTTTCGTCTTGATTTGGTGTGAGAAATCACCTCCTGAGGTTTGTCGGTGTAATTCATATACACCCTATATATACGGAGAGAGAGGGGGATGGGGGAGGCTATAGCCATCTCAGGTTCAAGGTGAGGGAGAGAATATTGGAAGATAATTGGCCAGGGCCTAATTTGTAGGTAACATACCCGCATTTTCCCAGTGGGGCTGAGGAAAACCAGATGATTTTCAGTCAGGATGGGCGGCCGCTGGTTTCGAACACAGGAACTTCCGATTGCTAAACGAACGCTCTACCAATTGAATTACGACTTTATTGAGGCGGCGGCTGGAAAATGGAAACAAAACATGTATAGGGTGTCCCTGAAATAATAGTGCAAACTTCGAGAGGCGATTATTTACATCAAAGTAAATAGTTCCTTCGAAGAAATTCCAAAACATGCTTAGTTTCGGAGCAACAGGCGCTCAAAGCTTTTAACGTTATTATTTTACTTCTCTGCTTTTGACCATGTAAAGCGTTGTTGAATATACTTCTGTTGTACAACTGAACTCCCTAGCATGAAGGACTCGAAGAACTTGATTGTACCAGTCTTAATTTTTGTGAACTTTGTTCATGTGTTTTCGAATAAATAAATAAATGTCATAAAAATACACAGAAAGGCAGAGAGTGAATGTTGTGGTGGATCTTTCTGTGTATTTTATTTTTTTATACAACTTTTAGCTAACAAAGATTTCCTAATTTTAGAAGCTAAAATATACACTAGAAATTAAAAAAAAATAACCTGTAAAATGTGCTCTATAAACTTGGAAAGTCAGGGAAAATGGAAATTGAAAATCTCTGGTAACCCTGTTAAATAGATGTATCGAGTATTACTTCGAGTGTGATTTGCTAATCCAACACCGCTTACGTCATTGTGTGTCGAGCTCTGACGTCACTTGTGACGATGCCGCCATGACTTTGAGCGCCTGTAGCTCCGAAATTATGCATAATTTTGAATGTCTTCAAAGGAACTTTTTTCTTGTTTTGTTGTAAATAATTACCTCCCGAAGTTAGCCCCATTATTTCGAGGACACCCTGTATAAAGTGAATAGCTATATGCAGGACCTGATATATGCGTCTAGGCGCCCTAGGCCCAAGACGTCCAGCGTCCCAGCCTCCTCCCGTTCTTTTTCCCTAGGCATCTTCACTTAATGACAAATTACGCTCCTCCGTCCTCTCCAATTTATAACCTCTGTTATACGAAATAAAGGGGGCGGAGGTCATTCCGGATAACCAAAAATTCGGTTATAAAAAACGTGTATTTTTGCAAAGTTTAAATTAAAAATATTGAAGGCAATGATAAAAAATACACTTTTAGATTACGTATACCAACAGACTTTTAATAAAGCTTTAAATGCTTCTACAGTTGGACAACTTCTTATACAACTAAGTTTACTGTTTTTTTGAAAAAAAATCTATTTCTGTTAGCATTTCAAATTTTATCTTTTTCGATTTTTTTCGCCGTTTCGGTTAAACGCTATTTCGGTTAACAGATGTTTTATTGTATTTACAAAATAAGTTTTTATTTTCACTGACCACCATATTGGTAGTACCTTACGTGAGATACTCTCATAAGCAGTAATGGAAAATCATCTGATGTTCTCCTCGCTATGTAACATTTATTGATTCATCCTTTTTCCCACTTCTCTTTATTTAGGGAAAAGAAATGTAGGTTTATAGAATTGAACTCTGCATTATATCATTCCACCCCTCAACACTTCGCACCTAAAACTTGCAACTTCTAAGTTACAAAATCTATAGTAATGGACAAAAGCGACACTACAAACTCATTCATTACGTTGAATACGTAATGCAGCTCTTCCAATAATAAACATTATTTTCGGGAATATTATCTCCTGAAGATATAAGGTTAAGCTAGGGAGAAAAATAAAGCTTGTTTCTACTGTTATAAAGACAGTTAGTTTTTTTTTTTTAAATATGTTATTTAGACATCTTTAGATCAGACCGAGATAGGATATGGGAGGACAGAGGTCGATGTCTTAGTTAAGGTACCATGCTAAAGTTCCTGTGGTGAAACTGGGAAACCTTAGCCAGGACGGTTGGCAGAAGGATTCGAACGCACTACAGACCCGAAAAGAGAGATTAGGAAACACGCTTTAGTTTTCCTCATATACAAATCTCTGGCGTAAATTACGCCTTCATGCAACAGCGTGCTTCAACACAAAGTACCTGTTGCCCAGTGGCAGGAGTATAGATGACTGCCACGTCATATATGTAGCATTGACTAAAAATTATTTTTGGTGTGTACAAAGGCGAACATAGGAATAATTAATGTTCCTAATACCCTGTATAAGCAGTAATGTTTGTTTTTCTATTTCTAATGTAAATTAACCTAACTATAAATTATCTGAAGTCATTTCTGTACGAGGAGTCACCCGGGTTAAATGTGATTACGTTTGGCACTTTCCCTACATGATCCTTAATGTTTTTGCTAAATATTTATTCGTGTCGCGTTTTCAGTAGCGATTTCTAAGTTTTCCTTGTAAAGTGCACCCCTAGGCCCGAGCCTAGTAGTAAATCCGGCCCTGGCTATGTGACCTTTTCCCAGCTACCGCCATTATTTAGTTGCTCATCCGATTTGTGTTTCGTTACTGTATCACAAAGAATAATAATGGAAATTAAAACACCCGAGACAGGTGGATAAAAAGACAGTATGTATAGAAAAGTAATGCATAGAATAGATAGAAAATATGAACTTTAATGTATATGGGATGCGATGTTTTGGTAGGTGTAGTGCTGCCAAGGACTAACAGTGAGAAGATAATGCTCAGTTAAAAATGGTTGTCACTTACGGAAACAACCATTTGTAAGGATAATATTTACGTATTCTACAGCGTGTAAATTGTTTGTGAAAATGAATAAATGTATTTACGGAACGATGAAAACAGGAAATTACATACAATATTTTTCTTTGTTTTACTTGTGTGCAAAAATATTAGCCTAATTTTCGAGGAAGAGGAACCAGGCTATTCATGTTGAGAGGTTTCCTGATTATTTTTAGCAGGTTTAATTGATGTATCAGTGTGCGATTGAGTTTTGTATAAAATGTGTAAAGCATCAATGTTATGCTTCTCATAGTATAAGTGCCTTGACAAGTCGGAAACGAGATTAGAAGTATTAGCATCTCTTTCACGTACCTTAAACCCTGATGTGCAAGTTATGTACTTAAAGAGTAGCCGTCCGCGCTTCAATGTCTGCAATGGACATTTCCGGTAGTATTTTTTTATTGCAATAAAAAATTCTTCTATTAAAGCAGACTACGGAAAACATTTTCTTTTCTTTCTGTGATGAATCTATCAAGAGTTATAAAGACTTGCTTCAAAAGAGTCTCAGCCTTGCACTTAATCGGCCGCCGCCATGTTATGACGTAATCAGTCTTCCGACTTCTTGTCATTGACATACAAATGGTATTTGATTTGTTAGTATTGTTAAAAAGAGATCGCAAAAATGGATCGAAAGAAATAGTATAAGTGGTGAATAGCGTTTCTGTATGCCTTAACACGTCATTTAGTTCGTTTTATTCATTTAAAATTGATTTTTACTTTTAATACGTTTTAAGATATTGATATAGTTTGGTAGCTTCAACACTAATTTATATCAGCTCTTTTTTCTTTTTTTTTTTCATTTTCATGATTAAATCATAAGATATCTTCTAATAATGCTCTTTAGAACTCTTGTATTTAAAAAGAATTACCTATTTTTTCTGTAAAAAATGTGGGTTTTTACATCCCACAATCGTATACTTTTTTAATGAATGCTAGTGAAGTATTTTTCAAGAACTTAAAAGCACATGAATTAATAGTGCTCGTTACTGCCATCTGTTGACAATTTAACGTACTTGTAGGCCGTGAATATATTGAATAGTTTTAATATGTCATTGTATAAAATAATAATAGAAGCATGTAAGAAACAAAAACGAAAATTGAAACTTTCACATTGAAGTTACTCTTGCGTTTCGTGAAGTAAAATAAAACACGGCTATTGATAGGATTCGAACAGCCTTAGGTGAAAGTATAAAAAATTAAAAATTGCACCAACTGAGCTAATTTTACAAGATATCAACAGTTGCACGAACGCGCGATAAGAAGAACATTACAAGTTAAGACTGCCTCCTGTCTATGTTTCGAGCAATTTCTGTTATTAAAAACATGTTTTGGTGTTTAAACTTATTGAAGTGTGTTCTGCAGATTTGTACATTTATTATTTCGTTATGTGATTGTTCATTCTCTTTTTTGTTTTTTTGTCTTCAAACTTCTGAATATGGAACGTAACATAGGGAGAAGCATATAGCTACGGAAATAGAACGGATTGATTACGTCAAACCAATCAGAGGATGATTTTCGTTGTATGACGTAGAAGATTTAATTCTCAGTATTTCATGCTATATTTCTACGTAACGGAAAACCGTAGCGCTGAAATTTAAAAAACATTATATCTTATTTAATCCGATGTACACAAACAAACTGTAAAATATATAAGGACGGGGAAAACGAAAATGTCCATTATTTCTCCTGTCCGTGTGAGCCATTCTGCAGTTGCTTACTTTTAGAGGAAAATTCGTAATCATCTTAAGTATCGATGTTGTGATACACGAGAGAAGAAGAAACTATAGTAACGATAATTTTTTTAAACAGATGGTATGTTTAAGTCATTTCTGAACTTTAAAGACAGTATATTTTATTCTTTCAACAGTTTCTTTTTTTCCTGCCCGGGAACTTTTTTCTAAAATTCTTGACCTCAACCAGAAGGTCCTGTTTCTTTTGTTCGTCGTTAGTTAAAAGCTTGTTACATGCTTTCATCCAAGCTCTCCCTCAGTCTGTAACACTCCCATGTTGGTAACAATGGTTTTAACAGATATAAAAGTTACATTTCCATACAATTCAGTAGGATATTGTCATAAATAAATTTCAATTGAATAAAACGTGAAGCTAAAGCTCATGCTGAAACGGGAGTGAAACATTTGCTTTTGTTGGCAAGCTTCTGCTCTGACATCGATATGAACAGAGTGTCTACCACCCAGGAAAACCTGAAATACTTAGGGAATTATATAAATCTGGGAAATTTATAATTTATGAAGGAAGCTCAGGGAAATTTATGAGGTGGACCTGTCTACAGTCGGTAAGTGCCATCTCCAAGTAAAGAACACAGATTTTTCTCCGCTATATAGCAGATCTAGGCTATCAGAGGAGTATAGATGAATAGAGTGTGGTTCTTCAGGGCACGGTGTGTAAAACAGGAATGCTTCGGAACAAATCCTAGAAAAAGCGAACGAGTTGGTGAAAGTTCCATCTTCTGCTCGAAAATAACACAAGCAAAGTCATAACATCACATGAATCGGTAGTTGGAAGAAGGCAATAAATCCAAAAATATGTTTTGTGGGAAATTAATACAAACTTTATAACATTTTTTATATTTATTGAAATGTAACTATTTTTTTAAACTGAATATTCAGAACGCTCTTCGGATCCTTGTGTACTGCTCAAACAGATTCCACGTATTGTACTTGGATTTATTTCCTTCTTCCAACTGATGGGGAAAAAATGTCTGTGCAGTTGATAGTGGTGAAACGTAAGTATGGAAAAATATTCCAGAAAAATTAAATAAACCTTCAAATGAATGTTATTTACAAGAAGTTTGTGCACATTGACACAAGTAAGTTAAAGTTACAAGTAAGTAATAGATTCAGATATATTCCTGCTCCCAACTGACAGAAATTTCGCGCTGGGAATGAGCAAAACCGCTGTTATTTCGTAACAGTGGTAGCAATAGTTTCTATATGCAAATATCTGTTAATAATAGCAGTTGAGAAAAATGCGTATCTAAATGCGAGTTATATATTTCCAACTGTGAAAAACCAGTGTAAAACACCATTTTAAACTAATTTATTAGCCGGTATCCTATTATGTGTGCAGTAGAGTGATGGAGTGCAGTTTAGTTCATACTATAACAGTTAGAAACTATCGTATGTAATTATCGGAACTTGAACTAACTGGTGGAGTATATGAGAACAATTAAATCAGGCAAGTATAAGGTGGGGAGGGGAAAGCGTAATTCAGTTACATGCTGAATTAGTTATAATATTTTAAGGGTGATTATATACAGGTTGTTTATAAACTACACCGACAAACTTCTGGAAGTGATTCCTCACATCAAAACAAGAAGAAATTCCTCTGACAAATTTTCGAAATATGCATAGATTCGGAGCAATAGGGTACCGAAAGTGTGGGAAAATGAACTTTACAGCTTCATATTTCTATCACCACGAACAGTAGAGCTGATGCGGCATGGTACCGTCAAAGACTTTAAATCTATACTATTCAAAAATGCATTGTTGAAAATTCCGCCATGTGCGCGCAAGGAATTCCCCAAAGGAATTGGGGGATTCCCAGAAATTTTCTGAAGTAAAGATGAGTCGAAATGAGCATGAATGGGACGGTTTTCCATCAGGAAACAATAATTCGTTTGCGCTAAGTCGATATCTCAAGTGGATTCCATATACCGAACGATTAAAAAAAAGCTTGGTTGCATGTCAAGTAGAAGTAAGAATTCCATAATTTCACCGAATGTTTTCTTTATTTGTTATCAGAGAGATTGAATATCATTGCCCAGTTATATGCTATGAATGACGTGTTCAATTTTACTCATACGAGAAGTCGTTTAATTCATGCTCATTTCGACCTACCTCATGTTCAGAAATATTCCAAAATCCCCTACTTCCTTTGGGGAATCCCTTGCGTGCCCATTGCGGAATTTTGAAATATGCATTCTCAAATGGACTAGGTTTAAAGTTTGCCATATCAGCGTACTGTTCGTGATGATAAAAAAATGAAACTAAAAGTTAATTTTCCACACTGTCGGTAACCTGTTGCTCCGAAACTATGCACATTTCGAAAATTTGTCGGAGGAACATTTCGTCTTGTTTTGATGTGAGGAGTCACCTCCAGAGGTTTGTCGGTGTAGTTCATAAACACGCTGTATATACACCATGCCCAGGCAGACCGTGGATTCCCATCGAAAGCCCGTGGTCCCCTTCCAAAACGAACTTATTGATACCTGCCTGATTACACGTAAGAAGGAAGTGGGTAAACCGGAGACCCGGATTTAGGGGAATGCAAAAGGGTATTTGACCCTATGCACAACCGGTTGGAACTATTCGGAGTGTACCTTTTCGATATAAATGTATTTGTTTTTGGCGGGCAACAGAGAAAACAAATGTCTGTGCCCGCCTCGGGCGCAGTATTTCGTAGAGCCAGTAAGTGTTTATTTCTATCAGTCTGCCAGAATTTTGTTCTTGGACGTTTTCAACCATACAATATATATATATTTATATATTTATATTTATATATATAAATATCACAGCCATATTCGATTCTGGATGAGACTTCTTCCCGGAGGAAGGAGATTGATCTGCTGCTCTTAGCTGACCAGACGGGTTGGGAGAGGAGAGCCGAAGCTCTTGATCTATCTTTTATTGATAGCAGCTCCCCAGTTGCTTCACGATGCTGGGTGGGCACCGTTCCAGACCCACATGCCTTGGAAAAATCCTTGGTAGCGCCGGGAATCGAAGCTGGTACCCCTCAGTTCGTAGTTAGCAACGCTAACGACTATACCAGCGGGCGGTCATATATATATCTGTCCAGTACAATGATTCTGCCAAGATTTTCAGTTTGGGGAATATAAACCCAAAATTGGGAAGCTGTAAGTAGAGTTTTAGGATTTCTATGTATTTTTACAGTAAAGAATAAAGTTTGAGACCTCTCATTTGGTGGGTTCTGGCAGAATCCCTGGACTCGGATTTCGGGACATTTTTCCCTCCGCCATTACGAGTGTCAGCGGAGAGGGTCAATCATGATGTCACAGTAATTCTCGCTAGCTTAAAGAATCCTGGAGTGAGTAATTCTGTAACAATAATGTCTTGACAGTTTAATATGTTGCGACATTTTGATGCAATAAATGTTTTCATTTCGTATAATAAACAAAAAAGTAACTATCCTGCCTTTTCATCATATAAAAGGATAAAAAAGAGTAATCGCAAAAGCAGAGTAATCTTAGTCCGTACAAATCCTTCCTCGCCACCACCCCAAACCGGCGCCCATGCATGCATGAGACCCAGATGTAAGACCTGCTCCATTTTCATCACTTCTCTCACAGTCAGTATCAGTACTGCTAATGGCCGATACACCGGAAATCCCAAGGGTACATACCACACCTCTAATGTTATATACATTCTAACCTGCAAATTTTGTGATGTCTTTTATGTGTGGGAAACAGGTGAGCCTCTCAACATTCGTGTTAATAACCATCGCCACTTCTGCACTATTAACAAACCGGATGCCCGAGTCTCCTTACACACCGAGTCTCACAACACCAATTTTGGCCTATCTTTCCTGGTTGCCATAATCCACATTTTACCCGCTACGACTAGCGTCTGTGAAAGGGGGGTCTTGATTCATGGTTTGAGCGCGAAAATGTATCCTGGACTTAACCTTCAATAACCCTAACCCGTTTTCTCTGTATTTTCAACACTTTTCCTTCCACAATCCTATCCAGTACTTACAGTTGTCAATTGTTCCACTCACCATTCAGCATTCAACTGCTCTCCAAACGATGCACCGTCCGCTACGTGTCGCAACTGTCGTCCTAGTCTTTTGTCCTATCCACGTGTGTGCGTCTCTCTCCCTCTCTCCCTCTATAGCAATTCTACGATACTAATATCGAAATATTGCAAAACACTATGTGAAGATGTGTACATGTGTGTTTCTTTTTCTACGGAACAGATAAGCTGCAAGTATTTTCCTTACTTTTTATCATAAATTTACCTTAAATTGCCCTTCCGGCTGTCCTCTGTACTATTTATATCTATATATCTTTGTGTGTGTGTGTGAGAGGGAGTGAGAGTGTGTGTGTTTGTGCCAAGTGTATTACAAGCACATCGATATGTTAACACACCAACACTGTGAGCACATTTTTTAGTGGGTGCCCAGAGCGAAATAACAGCAAATTCGGATACTACAGCTGAAATTACGTCAGATAGTGATGAAAAATGAGACTGCTTACAATACGTCTTTACAAACTTTTCTTTTTCACCGAGTGTTTCGATCTCAGTCAGTTTGGATACGCACGTCGCGATAGTGCCGCGCTCTCGCGACAAAACAAACAAACAAGTGTGTTTTATTTACTCGGTTCGAAGTTTACTCGGATGCTATTTTTCCATCAACAATGGTTTAAAAATAAACCAAGCAAAACAATTTATACATTCAAAGCGTTCAGAACCTAATTGAAAATGGAGCGAAAGAGGAAAGAAGAAAGCACTGGGAGCAGGAAGATAGTATTAATTATTTATTATTACTTTGGCAATTGTGCTATTTCTTTGTATGACAAAATAGTATGAAATATATACTCCTAAACCCACACACCCATTACTGAGGGAAGGAAAGAAAATGGCAATGCAAAATCTACTTATAATTTACATGACGTAGATTGAGTGTAAACTGTAAAGTGAAACTCCATTTACTCTAATGAGACTGCAACAAAGAGCTAATGATAATATAGCTAGGCTGAGCATAATTATTTTGATTTACTTAAAGCGTGACATTATCTGATCCGTAGCATTGACTTCAATTTTCCGAAATCAGGACGCTAACTGCGTAATAATAATAATAATAATTGGAAAAAAACTTTAAGCAACCATAATTCGAGTCTTTCTGCCGGCCATCTTTCCTTTATTGATTTTCATTCTTTCAGGGTTTCCAAAACTTTCCCCAAGCAAATGGCGAAATGGTACATTATCGAAACCCTTGTTCGTAAATTTGGAATTTAAATTAGAATTTTGTTTATGGTCTTTAGGCAACTAAGGCGCAGGCAGGAGTAGAGAGGGAAAAGGATTCGGGAAGGTGTCGGTCAGGGACTGTGCTGAAGGTGTCCCGGCATTTGCCTGTTCTGACTAAGGTAAAACCCTGGAAGAACCTCAGTCAGGATGGTTGGCCGCAGGGATCGAACCCACGACTTCCCGAATACTACGCCAACGCTCTACCACTGAGCTACAGCGTCTCTGTTCGTACATTTGGAGTCCATATACCCAAAGAATGCTTCTATAATTAAACATAGAAAGAATATATTTTAATGATTTGACGGGTTGAGATATTTTAATGTTTTTGCGGTCTCCGCATAATGTAATTTATTATTATTATTACTTTGTGAATTGTAACGATATATCTACAAAATCTTTTTTAGTGGAAACATCTCGTCTATTAAAATAAATTAATTTTGTGTTTGTATTGTAATCGAACAATGGTAAACGAGCTCTGGAGCTCAGTTCGCGGGATTTCCTTAGTCTCTCCTAGGGAATACTAGGATGTAACTTTTAATTCAGATAAAGGTCGATATTTTTCGTAAGTCCTTTCCTAAGGCTGCGTGCTCGTTGAAGAACTTCGTCCTTTAAGACTAAGATTGGCGTAGACCTGAAGCCCAAATTACCTAGAAATCTTATACATACATACATAAGAAAGTTTGTGTGCTATGATTCCGCCAGAACCCCACTGTTTTGGAGAAATTAGAAAATATTTATAACTTAAATCGGTTTTCTGTATAAGACTACAATAACCATGCATGCCACTGATTTCACATTGTATAACGTTTCGAAAATTTGTTAATATGGATAAATATGAGGCATTTTCTAGGTCTCAGCGGAGCATTTACTTAACTAGAATAAAAAATTAAAAAAAAGTACTAAACCCAGAACCTACAAGAAATATCAGCCATAATACCTGGTTCTGGGTATAGAACCTAGTCCTCACCAATGGAAGGTACATGTTCTCGATGTTTCGGCTCACGGTTCAATGGGCTTACGATAGTAAACAACTTAATATTCACTGTAATTGCAAACTTTGTTTACAGTGTACTACAAAGAATTTTGTTTAGACGAATCATGATAAATTTAATGCCTTTTTTTTTACTCTGAAATAAACTTACTGCTTTTCACAGAACGATAGATTTTTAAAAATATGTATATAATAAAAATTATCAACAAAATATACTCGTACACTAGTAATATGTACAAATTTAGTTTCGGTGTGTATATATGCATGTGTATGTTATTGTTTGAACAAGATGCAACCTTAGCACTTTCGTATGTCTAGATGCTAACACTATGAGCACTTTTTCTTTAAAATTGTGCTCGTAGGTAAAGAAAGGCCACGTTAGTCACACAGTTTGTAGCAAACTAGCAAGTGGAACAAAGGTGCAGTGTTGTTGCAAATGTTCACAGAATTCAGTTGGTGAAAATGAAAATAAAGTAGGTTGGCTTCTCCCGGATATCAAATCCAAGCTTAAGTCAAAGCAAATGCTTTAAATGTTTCGATTCATCATTTATTAAATTCTTTTGGTAGTAATTAACTTTTTTACGGAAAAATTAGTATTTTTGATAGAACCAAATAACATCGTAAAAGTTAACAAATATTAAAATATTTCCGTTCCCGACTTACATATGGTATATACAGAGTTTTTTTTTTTTTACATATAAATTTACCGGAACTAACATCTGATCTCGTAACAAAAGATAATGTAAACATACCAGGCCCTTGAAGATTTCGTCCGAATACTTTTGATAAATCGATTTTATTTATATCAAATGGAAATAAAACATTAAACCAAAGGTAATAGTATTTTAACAATATACCAATTCTTTCTAGAGAAGTATTGTTAGAAAATTAATTTTTCAGAGAACTTTATAATATATATGTGTTTAAGGACCAATTGTAATGAAATCAGAATACATCTGAGAGAGCTGTGGCTTCATCGAACATCACCCAGTCTCCCAACACACACTTAAGGCACGAAATGTTACTATCAGTGCCTTCTCCTTCGTGTGCATTGAATCACTAAGCGATGCTTGACATGACATTCATACACTACAAGCAAATGTCAGAATCTAGGTTCGTTTTCCCTTAGAAATAGAAAAATAAATTGGAAGACGAGAATTAAGATAAAAATTATTGGAAAGTTTATTACACATTAATGGAAATACAAAAATAATTCAAATTATAGAAACAATTCCTTCTGTAAAAAAAAAAAAAAAAAAAAAAAAACCAAATCTCTAAACAAAAAGTCTCCGAGGATTAACTTTAAATGACAAAACCTTTAACAGAATCTAAATAACTGAATAAGCATTTCTACAGAAATTAAATCGCTTATTCCCGACAGCTTTGAAGAAGCTTCATTCATAAATTTACTCACCATGAAAAGAAACAAAATAACAAATACAAGCTTCAATACACGGTATATATTAACACCCGTCCTTCAAGAATAGTAAACGTTCGGTTTATCTTCCTCACATTTTTCACAATATGTAGGATTATACATTAACAGTAATTATATAACTCACCCTTCTTACAGCTACCAAATCGTAGTCCAGGCTCATGTGAGGACTTTACTAATCAAGAGCTCATTACCTCTCCTCCAGAAAAGTTTGCCAAAAATGGGAGACCAGAGTAACTGCCTCAAAAAATAATGGAAACAGAAAATAAAAACTGTACAGGAAAACTTGGTCACTCGTGCTCCTCAAACTATTGGCACAGAAGGAAAAACACATACCTTCTTATATTGCGTACTCACATTCACCTTCACTTCGATTTCAAATTATAGATATACTATAAAACAAACGTGCCACGTACCGATGATTTCACACAACTAAAGCCTGTAGCTTCACGCCACATGGACGCCTAAGTTCATATACAAGCAGCCAATCACATCCCAGATATCGAGTCACACTTACAATGAACCAATCAGGGAATACCTAGACCCCCTCTAGTCAATAAATGAGGTACCCTCTAAGGCACAATACGCCGAGCATCATCATCCGAGCCATGAATACATCACTTATCTAAAATTATCAGAGCACAATATCATTACACAATGAAATCCTAAACGTTTACTGGAACGCATTTCGGACCGTTCTGACTGATAAAAGGCGTGTGTATACCTATATGTAATCCATTAACATGCATGTGTATATTAGTCTTTGTGCAAAATGTATTCTTAGCACTTCCATGTGGTAAAATGTCAGCATTGTGAGCACATTTTTTTCTATTAATGGTGCCCATAAGTACGCGCTTTTGTGTATGCTTATGCTGTAGTTGTTACCATTAGCTACCTTACGCTATGAGCATTTACCTTCCATAGTCCAGTCTGAATTTTCTGCTTCTCAGTACCGTTTTAATCAAATACATGGTTTCCCTTCCTCGGTTATCATCTTGAACTCTAAACCTTTTCTTTTTAATATTTTTTAGAGTTCGGATATGGAAAATATTCTGTAGTGAATATCCTATAGTCCCTGCCTGATTTCTATAGTAAATATTAAAATCTATAGAATACTTGGCAAGGATAATTTCTGACATAGTTATAGTCAGG
>JAGDQP010004611.1:62301-83836 GCA_022664845.1 Lepisma saccharinum | reverse complement strand
CCCAACCATCCCCCACTACTGTGTATATTGAACGTTGACGTTTGTCAATTTGATTAAACTGTACTTCTTTTGAAAGTTTTCGCCGAACTCGATGAACCATTCAGATAATTATTATTCCCTAAGAGACCCATTAGGAAACCCCGAAATTGCTACGCAAATAGAACAACAGTAAGTAATGAAATAATTTCTTCATCAAATAAAAATAATAAAGCACTGCTGTGTTACATTTCTGACAAAAACAAAAATAACAATAAAAAATATATTGACTGGAAAATACAAATTGTAAAGAACAACATTAAATGCTGACTCTATAACACATTAACAAAATGAACCGAATAATTATTATGACTGGATGATGAAAAGAATATTAAATGATTGAAAAATATTGTAAATAACTTGGACACTCGTATCCAAAGGGAAGGGGGGAAGAAGAATAGACATTACTCGCAAGTAGACCTTTGAGGAGAATTTAAACTTTTCAAATATTCCTTGTAATGAAAATGGATCATGAATTTTGGTTTTAATGTCATTATTTATATTAGCAGTAGCAAGATTTTTATTTGATCAGTGGTTAACAAGACAATTTATACTAATTTACTCCTGGTTCAGCGTCTGTTATCACTCATTTAATGTTTCTTATTCTTCCAACACGCAACCCACTTGGAAATTAATGAAATAGCTACAAAAAAATCCATCGGCCCAGAATAAATACTAAAATTTATGACAAAAGCATGGAATTACCTCATTTTTAATCCTGTTAGCCCAATCGTTAATAAGTCATTAAGAACGGAAACTTTTCCCAGGAGTCCTCAAATCAGCTCAATCGTTAATATATATAAAATTCCTTTCGGAAGGGCCTACAGGCTGGGGTAGATTTCGAAGTGCTTTTGATTGAATTTATTGGAGTTAGTGCAGAATAAAAACACTTTAAGCAAATATAATTTTACCATTTTATTTTCATTATAAAATTATAAATACGGTAACTAATTACCCTAATAGGTTAACTAATTACCATGCAAACGTTTTGTTATTAGAACTGAATGCAGTGGTATTCCAATTGAAATTAACAGACCCAATGAAACCCGCCACCTTATATACCCCTAACGAAATATGGGCGCTATCGAGAAACTAGTTATTGATTTATAGATTAATCATCAAGAGCTTTTCAACGTTACCCCACAAGACATTTTGCTCATTAACGAACTTAGCCGATCTATTTAACCTAGAAATAACATAATAAAATTTGGTTCAAATATCTTCAAAATTATAGCCGCTAGCGTGTAAATATGTCAGTTGTTCTCCAGTTTTGATGTTTTGTCCACTACGTGTCGCCATTGTCTCTTCAAACTTGTACTTTGTGAACACGTGAACTTCGCTCTCTTCCTCTCTACTTGAAAAAGTGTGAATACACGAAATATAGTGACTTTTTTATGTGTACATGTGAATATGTGTGATCTAATGCGAGAAAGTAAGCTGTAAGTAATCCATTTTCTCCTTCATTTGTCTTAAATTTACTATATATATATATATATGACATAGTACCGCTCTCAATAGGTAGATTTTTCTTCAAAATGTACCTAAAAAAAAGTAACAGAGTGAAAGTCGTTACCTACAGATCAATTCCCCCCTCCCCTTTTTAAATGTTATTATTTGAACGAATAATATTCAAAATGCTAGTTTTTCATTGCAGGTTCAACAATATTCTATCCCTTTCTCCATTACATTACCAACACGTCTATAAGAAACATATTTTTATATTTTCATACCACGACCCAGCCAGATACTATGAGTTACTCTTATTCTCAGCAGGGAACATGATGTTACTAAACCGTAATGTGACCTACCGTCAGCCACCGTAAACTTTAAGCTCTGTCCTTTAAAAGATGACATGTGATGTTTAAAAAATGAATTCTTGATTATCTCAAATCATATTGCTTTAAACGTCAGAACCAAGAACTATAAGAAGTTACCTGCATTCACGGTACAAGAATATAAAGTATCCTTTCTGTACAGGAAGTCAGCGTTAACTCTTTTCACATGTAAAATAAAAACGATAACACTCTCCCAGGTCACGCCTAATGAATTAAAAATCACAATATTTCGTATAGTCCACTGGATTTCTTCGGGAGGTAAAAGGTAAATCTCACAGAGAATATATAAATTCAATTCACAAAGAAGATATATATATACAGAAGTGTGATCGGGGGTAGGCCATGAGGCGAGCAATTAGAATGGTCATATGACATCACCTAGTGAATCTGTAATGTATAGAAATATGATGTTGCACTGCTTTCCTAGAGAGATGCCCAACATGTGTCAAGATAAGTCCATAACATTAGCATCTAACAAATTTTATGATTGCAATATCATAAATGATTTGCTGATATCTCTTTCTGTAATGAATTGAGCTTGCTTAATAAACTAAAATGATCATATTTGATTATTACTTTTCACCATGTGTTTAAATTATGTCCATAAACTGTACTGTGTACGTTATTTTCTGTTTGACTTGTGTATTCCTTTCCACATTCGCACATTGCTTTGTGGATGACTGAATTATTCAACTTCAGGCTTTCTATATGTATAAAACTACAAAGAAACTATTTGAAAATCAAGTTAAAGATTAAATTAACATTTCGTTTGGGTTTACTGTATAAGAAAATTAAACTTACAACTCATGTTTCTCGTCTTCAGACTCCAGGTAGGCCTCAAATCCTTCCAGATGATCAATTCCTAGTGCCCAAAGGAACGTTCGTCCAGTTGGTCGACTGACACAATTGGTGAGGTTTGTCCGTGGATAATAGAGCAAGAAGGCTAAACACATTTCGGTGTTCGAATTAAGTCCTCCCTGTTGAAAAAGAAGAATATATATATTCACAGTTATGAAAACAATCTAATGTTTGGAAGATCATGCTACATTTGTACCACGTGGTTTCACAGTAAGTGTTGCATTCTACGTTAAAGCCATGCTACAATTACGAAAGAAAAGTGTGACACAAGAGGACAAAGCTGTGGCAGAACAAGTCCTAGATGTTTCACCACGATAATGCACGTTCCCATTGCTCACTCGTTGTCGAGCAGTTTTTGGCAAAGTATCAGACACCTGTTTGTTGTTCCTAGACCGACATACTCCCTTGATTCGGTACCAGTCGACTTCTTCCTTTTTCCTAACTTGAAATCAATCCTCAAAGGTCGCAGATTCCAGATCAAAGATATTCATAAAAACTCGTTACGAGACCTCCTGTCCATTCCAACATTGGAGTTCCAGCAGGCATTTCAGAATTGGAACAAAAGCTTGGAGCGGTGTGTAAACAGTGGAGGGGACTACATTGAAGAAGTAAAGTCCGGCTAGATGGTCAGTAATACCATTTCCTTAATTTTAAATTTAGTTTTTTTTTTAAAACAGCCTTTGTAATATGAAAATGAAGTATAGAAATAATTATGTAACGTGAAAACGAGAAAGAATGGGAGAAATCTCCACAATATGCTTCTCCGACTGTTATAAAAACTTAAAATATACATACATTTGGTTCCCGTTCATATCATAAACAAGATACTAAGCAGAATAGTAAAGTATCAACAAAATATTACATACAATTAGAATTCATTACACTATGACTTGGCCTTCTTTATGTTTATAGATTGCCATTGCTTGTCATTTTCTTTATTTTTTCTTTCATTTTTTCATTTTTATTTTTTATATTATTTATTTTTATTTTTTAATTTATTTATTTATTTTTATTTTTTTAAATTTATTTATTTTTATTTTTTGCTATTTTGGCCAACCTTTTGTTATTTATAATTCACTGCTTGATTATTTATCTGTAACTCGATTTCTGTCAACGGGATCTTTTTGTTTCCCAATTACTGAGTCGTCATGTATGATACTTGAGATGATTCTCAGACTTTCTCGGTTCATAGTACATTTAATGTATTAAAAAATTTCCATGCTGCATTGAATTAGAAAACACCTAACAATTATATTTAGGGCCACTAGGTTATATAAAAATAAGTGATACAAATAATTCAGTTCATATTTTTGAAAGTTGATAAGCTGTGATAGGTGCATTTCAAATAGAGATTTTATATTATCCCAAATCCAATGTGCGTTAAAAATAATTGCTTCAACAGAGATCTTTGGGACCGTCTTCTTTAATTTCTTTTATCCAAGCTTGAAATTCTCCGAGGCAATCCCGGTGCCATGGGCATATTTTGGGGGAACACTGCTTAAAATGATTATGCCTACTGGTTTTCTTGTTATCTCTTACTAAGAACTTCCTTTGTTTTATTTTATTGTTATATTCAGAGTTACCATACGTCCTCTTTTACATTTTACTTGAGGACATGTCCTCTATTTTGCAGGTTTTTCTTTAATTCACAATTATTTAACTTTGTCCTCAAATGTTAGAACGTTAATTTAACTCATTTCCCGACGTGATCCAATGACAACATTTTGTAGTGATGTAAGTCGGGTAACAATACAATATCCCATTGTTACTTTCATATATTTGTATATTAATTTATAAATTTATATATTTTAAAAGCATGTTTTTATTTTATTTTTAGTAAGAACTTCTTCATCTTAAAATAAATACTAGCCCGTAACGATGTTTCGTTTTACTGATTGTAGAATACTTTAGGATTTGGGTGATAAAACATCAGCTTACAATATATAGGGTAAGGGAAAAATATCCCAACACCGAAAACTAACTCAAAAAATAAAACTCGGAAACTTTCATAACAATTTCATTTAATTATAGCTAAAAAGTAGAATATAAAAATAATAAAAAAATTAAAAACATGCTTTTCTTTTGAAAAAAAGGAATATAACAGTTTGTACTAAAAAGTAAACATATTTTTTTAAGAAAATTATTTAAAAATGTATATATATATTTATGCATAACTAAAAACAAAAGCATGGGGCGCGCCAATTGAAGAATTTGTAAAGTGATTGTATATGAGAGAGCGCCCCGTGCTTTTCTGTTTAGTCGCGCATAAATAGATTGTTTTAAAGTAATTTTTCTTAAAAACAATTTTTTTTTTCACTTTTTAGAACAAATTGTTTTTTTTTTGTTTGTTTGTTTTTAAAGAAAATCATGCTTTTAAAAATATTGTTTTAATTTTTTTAAGAGTAAAACAAGCGTCCGGGCGGATTTACTCCAACCATAAAATTGTCCGGGTTTTCTATCAATTTGAGAAAAATCGAAAGTTGAAATAAATAATTCCATCTCGATTCTTGCAAATATTCAACCAACTTCTGGAACAGATAAAGCCACCTTGATTTTGCTTCTTGCAATTTGAGTTTTTTCTGTGGTAACCATTAGAAATTATAGGAAGATTCAACTAAAGTTCATTGGAATTATAACTATCTCGAGTATTTAATGGCAGACTTATGCAAGAAAACAGTGAGTATTTGACTAAGAAATGAATAACTTCAATTACATCTAATTTGATTTTGTTTACATCACCATGTGTGACAGGAATTTGATTATAACTTCTGTAATAAACAATTATGGACGATTATTTTTTTTTACATCTTAGAAACTGTGTTAGTAAGATTAGATTTGGCAACGTTGAAGTGGTGTTGGTGGACTATGCAGACGAAACTTACAGATGTTCAAAGCAAGCCGAATAAGACAGCACAAATTGCTGCAAATTATGTGTGCACTTCTTTGGCAAAGTTCAATCTTTCAAATAAAATTATTGCTTTTTGTGGGTGTAGCTAGAGTTCCACAAATAACGTGTATTCAAAACTATGTAAAAAAAAAATACATATTTTAGTAATGTACTTATTGGAGTGGGTTGTCCAGTTCACATTCTAAATAACTGCTTACAGCATGGAATGGATTTACTAGATACAGTGAAACCTCTCTAAAGCGGACAGCTACGGGGAATCGAAAATTGTCCGCCTTGCAGAGGTTTCGATATTTTCTTACGTAAATTAGTGAGTAATGTCGTATGCAATCAATATCTATAAGTAAAAGCTTACATTACCCTAAGCCGTCTAAACTGTAATTTATGTTCAGAGCACAACTTAGAAATAACATTTTCCGTATGTCTGTGATTTTATTAAAGAGAGAAAAAGCTGCAAAACCGTGAAATACGTTATTGTTTCTGTGTAATCTTTCACTTCATACGGTTTTCTCTCTTCCGTCTTCTCTTCGACGTCATGTGTCGATCTTTTGCTCTTTTACCGTACGAGTGGAGTACGTTTCTCTCTTCAAGCATATCGCTTATCCAGAAGTGCACGAAAAAGTGTGCAGTTCGATCAGCGTTAAAAATGTTTTTCGGCCTGAAATTAGGAAATGTGGAAGGCAATTTATCCAACCATTCTATATGACAGTCGACATATAGAGAAATCACTTTGAAAATTTCCGTTATACAGAGGTAAATATTGCCTAAAATGACAGAAAAACACTGTCCGTGTCCGCAATACAGTGTGTCCGCTTTAGAGAGGTTTTTGCCAATACGTTTCTTCGTATGCTGATGGTTGGGATTACAAAATATGTCCGTTACGGAAGGTGTCCGCTTTATAGAGGTGTCCGTTACTAGAAGTTTCACTGTGTTTATGTACAGTCCATAATTTTGAAAATGTGTATCTATTTCTCAATATACATAGTAAGAACGGAGTCTTTTTTTTTTTAATTATGAACATAGAATATAAACAATTTGTGTATCAGTGTGCAATTAGGTGCAGTTGGGAGACTAATTGAAATGTTCTCAGCACTACTGATTAGAACATTTTGTGAAAATAATTTTTCTGAAGTATACATGTTATTTCTCCATTCCCTAATGGGTATGTTCCAAACGTCAATTGATGAATCACAAAGACAAGGTACATCTGTGGTTGAGATGCAGTCGATAATATTCAATGTCAAAACACCAATTGAAAATAGGTTAGCTTCCAAATTTATACCACTAAATGTAAATAAGTTTTTTGTCGCAAATGGAAGAGGGTGGATATGTTGACTATAACACAAGGGAAACAGATAATATAGATACACCTAGTGTTCGATTTGTAGCGGGGGATGGTTGGGGTTATCCCCCTCTCGATAAAATTTTTCTCTGGTACTTTTTACAGATATATACCTCTAACCTGGGATATGGACGATCCCAAAATACCGTATAATACACATCTCACTAATTCTTCCCCCTCTCTGGAAACTGCACAAATCAAACACTGGATACACTCTGTAAGACTAAGTAAGTCGCAACAAATTTGTAGATACTCTGGAATGAAGTATTTTTTTAACCTGTTACCGTCATTTATTCGAGATCTGAATCAGAAAAAGTTTGACAGACACATTAAAAATATCCTTAAAACCAGTTGCGTGTATAGCGTAGGTGAATTTGAATCGTATCCAAGGGACCATTATTAAACTACGTACGTATTGTATAATTTTAACTCTTAGTGTATAATTTTATATTTTATTGTACTCTTTTTATGACGAAGCCTATTACAACCGTAAATAGTTGTCCAACGACTAATAAAATTATTATTATTATTATGAAGAAGAAGAAGAATGAAGCAAGCTCCATCAGCAAGCTGCAGAACTTTACTTTCCACGTGTTAATTACTTAAATATGCGAAAACTTCGTTTATCCGGAGCACTGGACCAGTTCCAGATTAACGATATTCCGGATAATATAAATTTAAGATTTTTTTTTCATATTATAAGCGCTTGTAAAGCCTTGTTTACATTACTAACATCTTACCACGGTTAACATTAACCAAGATCATTTTTAGTAATGTAAACAGTAGTTACCGTTAACGCGGGTTTCGAATTTAACCAACGTCAACTTACGACGGTAATCCTGTATTACGTTAGTTATGTAAACGCAACATGGCCGTTAAGCGCAGCTCACTTGGTGAGTTTCTTTCTTTCTTTCTCGAAATATATAGTATAATAGTGGTGCGTTTTATTTTTAAAATATAAAAGAATGATGGCAGAACTAATCTACAAAATGTTACGCTAGAATCAATTCATTTGTGTTCATTTTTTTATAATTTAATCCTCTCCCGTGTAACAAGCAGATTCTTTACTCAACCACGGAAACCTCAACCTGTTTCCTTACAGACAATGGTAATACAAGTACGATAACCAAGTTAAGTTTGGTAGTCTGAACGCAAGTTAGTTTTACCCCGTAAATCTTACCAACGTAGAATGTTAGTAATCTAAACAAGGCATAACAGAAATAAGGTAAGATAATGGTTTATTTTACAAAAGACAATATATTTTAATAAATTGAGGGAAAATATGGTTCAGGGTACAACACTACACATTTACACTGCAGAGAATTAATTAGAGGCGCTCACTTGTATATGATATACAGTCATTTTGAAACTAACGAAAAATTACTTCATATTTTGTTTCCAAAATCTTTCCGGATAAACCAGAGTTCCGGAAAAACGAGGATTTTAGAGTATGTGGGTTAGACAGTTTGAGGAAATATCTCCTCTTACTTGTATGAATTTCAGTAGTTCATTAACATGGGAGAACTTTCAACTTGTCATGCAATATGATCTATCGAAAGTTGTAAATATTAATGATTCTATTTGTTTTGATGCTTTTGGCCCCCTTCAAAAGTTTGTGAAGGAAAATGAATCTCATTAAGATTTTTCTTCTCTGCTAGCTCACGAAAAGTGCGGATTGCATTTTAGATCAGGTAATTATGCTGTAAATCACCCTCAATTGTTGAAGATTCTTCAATTTTGTTTTGCAAATCTAGCACATAATGAAAATATTGAAAGAGTGTTTTCCCTTATGTAAAGCCAATTTGACTTCAGGTTCTGTTGCGAGCATTCTGATTGTTCAGTGTAATTTGAAAGGCATGTCATATAAAACGATTTCATTCGTATATAAAAGGTATACCTGAACTTTTGAAGCAGATAGGGTCAACTGAGAAATAGGATTAGACACAGAAAGAAATTCTGTAAACGTTTTAAAATTATACTCAACAGTGTATAAACTAATGTAGACTTAAAGATGATTAAAATATGTTTAAAGTTGTGTAAAGGAGTAAAGGCAAAGTCATTTGAAAGAGAAAATGGCATTTATACTTGTTCACTTTCTGTAAATAAATGCTTTTGTCAGATGTCCTCTTTTTCACTTCATGAAATATGGTCACCATGGTTATATTTGATATCAAGAACTCAAACAATTCTCAACAGAATGAATGTTATCAAAACTTCTTACCCACAGGGCTTCCTGCTTTCCAGTTGTGTTGTAATGACATTCTAACAAAAGACTCTCCTTCCGTTTCAGTTTAATTGGGGGCCAAAATGTCGTTGTCCGTTGCATCATGGGAGAATAACCATTGTCCTGAAACAGAAATATGCATTATCGGAGAATAAACATTGTCCTTAAACATCATTATGCATTATGGGAGGATAACCATTGTCCTGAAACAACAGTATGCGTTATGGGAGAATAAGCATTGTCCTTAAACATCAGTATACATTATGGAAGAATAACCATTGTCCTGAAACAGAAATATGCATTATGAAAGAATAACCATTGTCCTGAAACAGCAGTATGCATTATAGGAGCATAACCTATTCCTTAACATCAGTATGCATTATGAGAGAATAACCATTGTCCTGAAACAGAAATACGAATCATGAAAGAATAACCATTCTCCTGAAACAGAAATACGAATCATGAAAGAATAACCATTGTCCTGAAACAGCAGTATACATTATGGAAGAATAACCATTGTCCTTAAACATCAGTATACATTATGGAAGAATAACCATTGTCGTGAAAGAAAAATATACATTATGGAAGAATAACCATTGTCCTGAAACAGCAGTATGCGTTATGGGAGAATAACCATTGTCCTTAAACAGGCCTAGGTAAAGAAGGAGAGTGTTAAACGGAAATCTATAGAGAATTTCAATTTTATAGATGAAAGCTACCAATGTTTCTACAGCGGGCCGAATTTTTAAATAAAAAGTTTGCCAAATATGTCAAATAATCGAAAACTCATTGATTCGCAATTAGAATATGACTGTGTGTCAGAGAGTATTGACGATCGCACTGTCACTGAATGTTTTTTAAATAAAGTGTGTGTAAGGACATGAATCATAATAGGTTTAATTTGCTTGTAATTTTAATTTTATTTTATTTAAGGTCTTTACTCAACTTTATATGGTAATTTTAGTCCGTATGAATGAAGATGGGAGAATTGGTGGAATAACGAAGTAGAAGCAGACGGGAAAACCCCGAGAAAACACACGCACAAGGTGTTTGTCCACCACAAAGTCCACATAGCATAAACTGGGATCGAACTGAGGACCCCAAGCACCAGAGGTAAGCGCTGTACCACTAAGTCTTAATTTGTTATTTGATGTGCTAATTTAGTGCGTTGAAATGGAGGAACTTACAACGAAATCCAAAAACCTACTTAAAGTGACACTACAGACGAGTTTGAAACAGCGATAATACGCTTTGCCTGAAACATACAGTGAATATGGCCTACTTTCATATATGTTTTAACATTGATAATTAACGGTAGGGAGAAATGTTTCAATTGTAATATGGATCACCATCATCGGTAGTGTACAGTCGAATGCGGAAAGTCTTCAATACAAGTTTAGCCCTTCCCAAATGTTTCTCTCTGGCTAACAATTTCCTTTCTACCTTATCGTAGAATTTATCTTCATTAATATTATACAGATTAAGCTTTACCTTCCGTCTCTTTTTCTTTTCCCTTAGAGTCCTAATCTGTTGACTGTAGTTCAGTTGGTAGAGCGTTGGCTTAGTAATCGGAAGGTCTTGGGAAATATCCCAGCGGCCGCCTATCCTGACCGAGGTTTTCCCAGGATTTTTTCCTCAGTCACACCAGACAAATGCCGCTATAGTTCCTACAAACTAGACCTTGGCCGATTGTTTGTCAATATCCTCTCCCCTTCTACCCTGCCTGAGCCTGTCATGCCTAAAGGTCATACATATAATTCAAATTCTTAATCAGTTGAAAAGAATTAAAGATAAAATTGGTCTCAATATCGACGTGGAATCGAACCGTGTTCTCCCAATTGTCCGTCGTTTGGTGTAAGAATTGAGCTACAAGCGACACGATGAGTACTGTGATTTGCATTATAGTCCTAAATTTCAAGTATACTTATACATAGAATGGACCATGTATAAGAGCTAAATCTTTTACTTTTTCTCTGTAACCATAACTTAACGGCGAAAGCTAGTCACCTTTTCATTTGTACGTGTTATTTGTGGATCTATTTTAATGCCCTGCACACGAAAATATCATTATCACAATTATGAATAAAAATGATAAAATAAGGAAGTAAAGGGCTACTTGCATTTTCAGGGAAGTAAAGTACCTGCACCAATAACGCATGCACAAGCTAATAGCAGCCAGCTTTCGCCGGTAAGGCATGATCACGAGGAAAATGAAAAATATTAAAGATAAAACGATAACATAGGACAGTTGAGCTGCCATACTGGGAGATAGGTCGCCCCAAAAAGCTACTGCCACTAACTGGGAGGAGACTCCTTAATTCCTCTGGCCAAGGCTTAAGGGAACCGACCGGGATAGACGCCTAATGTTCAATCTATACGTTCATGTCGTGGGGCCTGTTAGTACCAAAGCAACTGCTTGGCGAACGAACCCACATTAGCAAACAGCGTGGTGAGTCAAATGGCTGCACCCCTCCTTTCTTATCACATGATGGTACAAGTAAGGGAACAGCCTCGGAGGATCTCATTGCCCGGAAGACGGAAAGCAGCTGGTAACGGCTGCAGAAAGTCAGAGTCAAAATTTTCGAGTTTAGACTATAGACTGCTTCGAAAACGACACTGCAGCTCGAACAGACCTATACGTGGTGACTCTGAACTGTCGGTAACTTGGAGAAGGGGACAACTTTCTGGATATTAGTTGCTGTGATAACGATATGGGCTTGTTTTGACTATGAGTCGAGTCGTCCTGTAAATACGACCGGTCGCTTCGAAACCTTGACAGCGAATTCCCACATTAGGAGCTTCCATTTTCAGTTGAATATCCGCCGCTGTATGATTTTAGTGAACTTCGGCTATGAGATAGTGGATTTTGTTTTTTTCTTGAAACCTACACCACTCACACAGACACTAGTGCACACTGCCCCACGATCGGCTCACACGCTGCAACAAACAAGGCGTATGGCATCATCTATCTACTGTGACTTGTGGGAGCTACGTGTTGCCAATCTATTTATCAATCCACCTATCAATCTATCTTTTTCTGTACGTATTCTTTTCTTGGTGTATCTTACTCATCATAATCTCTTTGTATCTATTTATCAGCCTTGACTGCGCCATAAAAAATAAGACGAAATAAATAAATTAGTAAACTGGCCGTGCTTGGAATATCCTAATATCTCGACGGGATATTCTGTGGATGTCCTTTTGCTATTTGGATTGGTTTTGTTGAATTACAAAACTACAGCGGAATTACTTTAGCAAGTACTGTACTAGCTTCCCCGAAAATACTACTCAACTTTGGAAAATCACAGGAATGTTACAACAAATGCTTATTATTTCTACATTAAATAAATTAAGTAATTAAATGTATAAAAACTAACTATAGACATTTTATATAAATTTCTACATTTTCTTTAGTTCAACATTTAAAGAAAAAACAAATTTTACTAACTTACCTGAATTACAGGAAGCATCTCGTTATGGTATCGAAACCGTCGTAATATAACTTTTGTAGCTGCCATGTGTGTTTGAACCAGAGCGGCAAATATATTGATACCGGCCTTGCTAAACGTCTGAAAAAAAAAACATAAATTTTAATAAATAAAAGAGCATATCAGGTTACATAGTGATTTCCACATAGACTGTCCACGTTATGTAGTGCAGTAGGTTTGTTTTGTTTGTATTCGGATTTTTAGATTTTTAACATTTTATGTATGGCTTTTACGCATCTCAGGGTCAGGTCGGGATAGGGGAGGGGAAAGTATTCGGGAAGGTATTTGCCAGGGCCTGTGTTGAAGGTGCTATCCCAGCATTTGCCTGGTGTGACTGAGGAAAAAACAGCCAGAATGATCGGCCGCTTGGATCGAACCCATGACCTCCTGAATGCTATGTCAACGTTCTACCACTGAGCTACTGTGGTTCGGTCGGATTTGTAGCAAAAGTTGATCAAGGAAAGTAAAGTGTTACAAATATTAAAGGAAAGCTGTTGAAAAGTTTGGCTAATTGTTATCTTTTTTGATATTTTACGAAAGTCGATAAAAACTATACCAAATTTCCCATCAGATTGGATTGACACTAAGTTCACGGAGCAGAAAGCAAATGTATGTACATACAAAATGTTTCAAAATAGAGTCTATGGTATTCAAACACCTTTCCAGGCAGCAATATAAGACATCATATTGATACCTAAAGTCATCCTGAGGGATATACTCAATCTTAGTGAACCTGCGTGACCAAATCCAAGACATTTCCAGGTGTTGTTTAGCTAGCGATGCCAAACTTTATATTGTGTTTAATTTAATAATCAACCATCCCAACCGGCACATACACGTGTTTTCCACGTCGAAAAACCGTCATCGACGTTGTATTTTGAACGTCGAAATGACAAAATATGTCGCTCCTATCGACGTTGAATCTACGTAAAAAATAAAGGTAGAACTAACGTAAAAAGAACGTCAAAAGTAATAAAATGACGTCATTTCCACAAAAATATAACGACTTTTAGAATACCACTTTAAACAGGAAAATAATGCATACTACAACTTTTAAAACACAATAGCGTTTATTTAACGCTCCTCTAACATATTTTCATTGTTATACACAATGATCGAAATTTGGTTGCAATGACTTTGTATCTACGTCTTTTCGCCTTCGTCGATTGTACGTCGACAATTTTGACGTCAACAATTTCTACCAATGACGTCATTTCCATGCAAATGACCAATTTTCGATGCCCATAATTTCGATCTACGACGTCGATTCGACGAAAGTGACTAATTCTCCACGTCAAATTGACGTCCCTGTTCCGGCTGAGATGGAACCAGTGTTCGATTTGTCAGGGGGTGCCAGGGATTTTTCCTGGTGCGTGAGGATTTCATCCCTGGTTGTTGATTCCGAATATAAAGTCTGTGTATTTCTACAAAAACAGGTACTATATTGAAACTTATCAGCAACCACTAGTCTTAGGTTCCCCCCTTCCCCCCCCCCTCGTAATTTATAAAAAATCGAACACTGCATGAAACAAACTTGTTGGAACAACGTGAATAGCTTGAATGTTATAACTAACGTAATTCAAACTGGTTGGAACAAGCAGTAATGTTTGGAAACTTGTAAAAGTTGAAATTTATTTGAATTTTGGTTCGTTGCACTTCCGCTGTCCGAATCCCATCGCGTGCCAGGAATGTTCCACTGTAATCTATTCTTTCGCCAAGTCTCATCTTTTTACTACAGGCGTCTCTTGGGATATGATGAACTATATATAAATGACGCTTGGAAAGTGAGGTAAGGCGTGTGTGTGGTTTCATGGTCTGGTGAATACAGCATCGGATTGCTATGTCAGTGAACCTCGGTTCGATCCCCACTCAACGCAACGTTTTTGTATTTTTTAAGAAGTACATTATGTGTTTTTTTTTGTCTTGTCAAGACTACTTCAACTTTGATCTTTGTAAAGTAGAGCGCTTGATTCAACTTTGTCTAAATATTTTGGCTTGATTTACTAAGCTTGCATTAATTTATCCCATTTGTCAAAGCAAGGATGATTCACTTTTGTGTGAGTGGTTATGGGACAAAAATTCCATAAGGGAACATTGAAATGACTACCATAACTATACTTTAAGTGAATTTGTAACGTTAAAAGATTAGAAAGGGACAGATAAATACAGGTCGAGTTCGTTTATCTCTACTTGGCATTATTCAGGCGCTGACGTAAATTCTGAAAATGGTGAAAGTAACTAAATTGGAAACAAGTAGAACCCGTCAGTTTTAGAATTTCCAGATTGAACAAGTGAGCACTGAGATTGTACTGACAATCGCGAAGATTCCGGTCCCTTCATAACAACGCAGGCAACATTCATTTCTATAAAATAGGTTGGCAACACTGACATCTAGGGTACTTGGAGACGAAGGACACTCACACTAAGATTCTATTGTGTTAATGGACATTTCCGTTTTTCCCGCCCTTATATATTTTACAATTTGTTTGTATACATCAGATTAAATAATATATAATGTTTTTGAAATTTCAGCGCTACAGTCTTCCGTTATGTAGAAATATATAGCATGAAATACTGAGAATTGAATCTCCTACGTCATACAACGAGAATCATCCTCTGATTGGTTTGACGTAATCAATCCGTTGTATTTCCGTAGCTATATGCTTCTCCCTATGTTACGTTCCTTATTCAGAAGTTTGAACACGAAAAAAACAAAAAAGAGAAAGAACATTTACTTCATCACTTAACGAAATAATTAATGTACAAATCTGCAGAACACATTTCAATACTTTTATCATGTTTTTAATAACTGAAATTGCTCGAAACAATGACAGGTGGCAGTCTTAACTTGCAGTGCTCTTCTTATCGCTGGTTTGTGTTATTTTAAATGTCTTGACAATTTGGCGCAATTGGTTGACGCATGTAAGTTTTAATTTTTTATACTTTCACCTAAGGCAGTTCGAATCCTATCAAAGGCCGTGTTTTATTTTACTTCACAAAACGCAAGAGTAACTTCAATATAAAAGTTTCAATTTACGTGTTTGTTTCTTACATGCTTTTATTAATACATTTTACAATGACATTAAAACTATTCAATATATTCACGCGCTACAAGAAGTACGTCAAATTGTTAACAGATGGCAGTAACGAGCACTATTAATTCATGTGCTTTTAAGTTCTTGAAAAATGCTTCACTAGCATTCATTAAAAAACGTATACGATTGTCGGATGTAAAAGCCCACATTTTTTTACAGAAAAAAATAGGTAATTCTTTTTCAATACAAGGGTTCTAAAGAGCATTATTAGAAGATATCCTATGATTTAATAATGAAAACACAGCTGCTATAAATTAGTGTTGATGCTACCAAAATGTATCGATATCTTAAAAAAGTATTAAAAGTAAAAATCAATTTTAAATGAATAAAACGAACTAAATGACGTGTTAAGGCATACAGAAAAGCTATTCACCACTTATACTATTTGTTCCGATCCATTTTTGCTATCTCTTGTTAACAATAATAACTAATCAAATACCATCTGTATGTTAATGACAAGCAGTCGGCAGACTGATTACGTCATAACATGGTGGCGCCCGATTAAGCGCGAGGCTGAGACATTTTTTGAAGCAAGTCTTTATTACTCTTGATAAATGCATCACAGAAAGAAAAGAAAATGTTTTCCGTAGTCTACTTCAACAGAAGAATTTTTTATTGCAACAAAAAAATACTACCGGAAATGTCTAATTGCTGCTACGTTTAACGTTATGGAAACAATTTCAGAAATTGAATTTTTTACATAAAATATGTTGGCAACACTGACAACTTGGATGATTAGGGACGGGAACACCCAAAGTTCTTTTCTATTATCTCGAATAATGTTTTATGCCAATTATGGTACAGATAGGTCTAAATGAAAGCCATTTGAACAATTGAAGTTTTAGAAAATGGGTTGGTAACACTGCCCCAACTAAGACGGTTCCGGGAGCTTCGATCTAGTCTAGCCAAGACCTTTCCAACGACACCTGAACCATCTATTTGCACCTTGTTGTCTCTGAGATTTAATTTCTGGACACGGACGGATGGAATCAGAGTAAGATATCTTATTTTAATAGCTTCACTATCAAGAGATATAAAACGGCCGTATTAATCACGGACGCTAAATTCAAAGCTGAAGTCAGTTTATGTCACCAGGTTGAAAGCGCTCAGATAATTAAAAAGAGGTTGAACTCAGATCTAAAATCAGTTTCTCTCTACCTCCTTCAGTTGAAGCACTAATCTGCGTTATAGACAGGCAAACAAATAAAATTTAAAGACACGAATTCTGTCAGAACTGAAAATGCGGTGGGTAACCACGAAATTCTCGAGCACACTCCCGAACTTTAAAAAATCGATAGAAAATATGCAAAACTCTACTTCCCCCTCCCCCATAATCTTAGTTTTACACTCTTCAACTGAAAATTGAAAACAAATGATGCGTGGTAGTCCAGCTAAAAATTATAATCGTACATGCTAAAAAAAATCTTAATTACAATTTTCACAACACAACGTGAAGAGATGCTATACAAAAATCTGAAAGGCTTTCATTCTTCTGATTACGTGTTGGCTTAGTAATCCGAAGGTCCTGGACAAGGTCGCCGATTTCTGTGTAACTTTGGGTGGGTGGGGGCATTCAGGTGTGTGGTTTTGGGGGACCCATTCAGATGTGGGATTTATCAATGAAATAGATTTGCCAAAGGGAGATACGCAGGGAAAAACGAATTACCATGTGGGATTTATCAATGGAATAGGGAGATATTTGCCAAAGGAAGATACGCGTTAGTAGAAGGGGAAAACGAATGACCATGTACTGTAGAAATAGAAGAATCTACTTCAACTTAGCATTTTGCCCCCTCTCCATTAGGGGGGCCCATTTCAACTTTGGGGGCAGGGCCCCAAAGCCCCCCACCCCCCGGGATCGGCGCCCTTGGTCCTGGGAACGATCCCAGCAACCGACAATACTGACTGAGGCTTTTCTAGTTTTTTTTTCTGGCATATCAGGCAAAAGCCGTGATGGTACCTACAAAACTCGTCCTAGGCTACTTTTCAATGTCCCTTCTCCCATAGTATCCCCGGCCTAAACCTGAGATACATAAGTGCCATAAATAAAATACAAAGTCTTCTGTTTAGAAAGTAAATTAGTGTAGTTCGCTGAGCAGAAAATATAACTTTCCTCTTTGAAAAACATATATCACATACGGTATTCTTTATCTTGATGATGACCAGATGTCGTATCGAGAGATCAGTCAGTCAATAAGTGAAGAAGATTTATTACTGGTTTCTGGTCAGACCGTGCAGATTTGGAGAAAATGGAGATAAACTTGAAAGTTGTTGGCAAGACAAGTTAAATATTAACTAGTAATAAGACTCTCCATTCCCAACAAGTCGTGACGCGAGCCAGAGCACGGTTGTCAACAGAACAATAAGTTGTGTAGAACAGACGTTTTCGTATTCAACTCGATACCAGCGAGTTGTAGGTAACCCAGTCGTCTGCAATATTTCGATGTTGATCCTGCAACACTGTGTCACAAAGACCATATTCCTAATGTGTCAGATGGCATTGTGTTGCTATGGCAAATAAACGGAGATTCATTTCTAATTTTATTGTGTTGTCAGTTCGATATCAGGTTCATATAAGAACAGCAAAGAAGATTGTCGACGTATTCGATGACAAGAAGGTTGTCGACATTGCTGCTATATTCTCGACAATTCTGTAAGTACTTCTCGACGTTCTTTAAGTTACTTTCCTTAAAGAGTTATTAAAATCGACTTCATAGTTTTAGAGATAATTCGTGCTCTGAAAAATTCAAGTGGCGGTCAGGAAGGACGAGTTCATCAATACCAGTACCAGGACATCGTATGAGTACTCTGCCAGTTCACTGTATTTAGTTCAGTGCCTTACGTTTCAGCGTCTTACGATCGTTCCAAATTCTTACGCTAATGCCTTGTTTACGTTACTAACATCTTACCATGGTTAAGGTTAACCTACATCATTTTAGTAATGTAAACGCCAGTTACCGTTAACGCGGGTTTCAATTTTAACCAGCGCCAACTTAAGACGGTTATCTTCTTACGTTAGTTATCTAAACACAAGATGGCCGTTAAGCGCAGCTCACTTCGTGAGTTTACTTCTTTCTTAATCGAAATATATAGCATCCTCGTGGTGCGTATCACTTTTAAAGTATAAAAGAATGATGGCAGAACTAATCTACAAAATATTACGCTACAATCAATTCATTTGTGTTTAGTATTTTATAATTTAAACCTTTACCGTTTAACTTTAGAATATGGCAAAAGGAGATTCCTTACTTTAAGCGTGTAACCGGTTTCTTTATTGACAATGGCAGTAACCAAGTTAAGTTTCGTAGTCTAAACGGAGTTATTTCAACCATAATTTTTACCATCGTAACAATCTTGATAATCTAAACAAGTCATAAGCAACTCCACTATGGCATCTACTATAGCGTACTTTCGCAATATTCTGTGTCCACAGGATACACTCTTTCGGTTTCTCCATGTTGTATGTGTTAATTTGTAATAGGTCTTAACATTTCTATTTTTTTTCTAATTTTTCCTTTGCCATTGTGTGTATATTTACACTGCAATTCATTCGTAATTCAATGCAAATTTAATTCGTAAATTGCGTGTGAAGCAGGGTGCATGGAGACGGGAAGAATTATTCTTTACAATCGCATTCGCTGACTCTAATGCATAATTATAACATTTAGCTGTTTGTCTTGCTTCGTACTCCGCAATTAATTCATCAACAGAAATGGTAATTATAGCAACGCAACACGAATCTCTCATTCACTTATCACTGCTTTCATCATTACAGATAGTATATGTCTTTGGAGCACATTTCTGTTTTGTTTACTATTTCCTGGAATGAGCAACTTTGATTGAGCGAGTAGTCAACAATATTTCTTAAAACTTTTGGGCGGAAGTGTGTGTATGTGTGGTAGTTTTGAAATACGCGTGAGAATGTCTCACATTATAAACATGTCAAGGAGGTTCAATCAATTACTAATCTAATGTTTAGTTTAATATAACATTTTATTTAAACTATAAAGGCTTCAGACAAGTGCGAAAGCGCAAGAAACACTTATAGTGGTGGTTTATGGCTGAAAATAATACGGTGACCATGGTTAAACTGATGACATAATTACTGCACGGTGTTGTAATACATTCTTTCTCCAGCCCCATGGCTTAGTTCCCAGATGACAATTTTGACTTGACTCATATATTATTGGGCTATATGATCTCAGTTTGTAACGAGGCTAACGCCTAACGTATGCAGTTAGGGAGAAACTTCCTAAACAATGACCTCGATTTGGGGACCGTTTTCAATTAAGTGACACCAAGATCTTTCGGCTCGGTATTTTTATACTATATGCACTTCTTACGTTTTATCGGGTCAACCATAAGTTTATATTGCGAACTTATTCTATTATTCCGGTAGCTATTAAGTAATTGTTTCTTGTGAGTCATATAAACACTAAATTTTTAGTGTCTCGGTTTCTCTTTCATTTCTTACAAGGAAAGTACCCCCAGGCGTACAAATAAATTACTGGAAGTGCTTAATTAATTGGCTGACACAACGTAAAGTTTAGCTGTTAAATTGTAACCTTCTACAAGTGAACCAACGTCAAAGATGGAAATTAATTGAAAGATGGTAGGAGAAGAGCAAGAGTAGTGAATTTGAATTTTATTTATGGCCTTTAGGCATCTAAGGCTCCGACCGGGATAGAGGAGAAGAAAGGATTCAGGAAGGTGTCTGCCAGGGCCTAAGTTGAAGGTGCCATTCCGGCATTTACCTGATGTGACTGAGGAAAAACTCGGGGGAAACCTCAGTCAGAATGGTTGGTAACTGGGATCAAACCCACGACCTTCCGAATGCTACGCCAACGCTCTACTACTGAGCTATGGGCGGCTCGGTATCAAGAATAGTGTATGAGTACACAAAATAACCAACGATTCAACATAAGTTATAAAACCTTAATTGTAATTTAGTCATATCAGAGTAGTGACACAGAACAAAAGAAAATTAAAGTAAGTGGTTTAGATATTCGCGGCGCCATCTTGAAATCCGTCATTTTGAATTCGTCTGGAATTTTGTAAATAGAAATGTAGTCGTCGATCTAGGCTAGAATGTTCTAGAGAAGTCAATAATGAAATCCGTTTTGACGTTATTCATGAGAAAGTTACCATGTATCAGAATTTTTTATTTACAAAGACCTAAGGGACAAATATAGTAATATACTTGTATTTTGGGGGTAGCACCACAAGTCCTAAATTTCAGAAGTCCTAAAAGGCAACAAGCTCAATTCTTTGAATTTTGCATAAGTCCTAAATTGCAGAAGTCCTAAATTCCACTAGTCTTATATTGCACAAGTCCTAAATTGCACAAGTCCTAAACTGTAGAAGTTTTAAACTTGTTTTGTGGCGCTGCTATCGCGTAGCAAGCCTCTCTCGAGCTTACATTGCTATATAGGAATATGTATTAACTTGAAGATATCTCAATATTCAGGATCCTAAATACATTTTTTTTTTGTTAAGTTACGTGTATGTTTGATTATCCAATGTTATTAGACTAAGCTTTCATTTATCTCTTACAGGCATTCTTTAATACTAAATCATTATATCATTAAATGCCGTTGGTCAGGGAAAATTGTTGGTTTGGAACCTTGAAATCAGGGAAAAAAGATGAGTCATTTTGTAAGAACCCTGTAAAATCCTCTTTGCAGCAGGTATCAGGCACAAGAATCTCACTAACATTTTATCTATTTATCTTGAACTAAGCTCATTTTTTTTT
>JAGDQP010004611.1:35197-61901 GCA_022664845.1 Lepisma saccharinum | reverse complement strand
AGATATAATATGTTCAACTTTAAGCTTACGCTGGGAAAGGTTTACAGTTAACGTGTGTTCTGAAACTTATAACTGTTAAGTCAACTGGGCATTAATTTGTTTTCATTGTAATTTAGTGGCTTCAATGTTAACATGTGAGCCTGGGGGGAGCGGACAAGAGGTCAAACGAGAGGCACTCTCCCCTCTTTTACCCTCTGGCGTCGTCACTGATTGTAGTGTATTTTTATCCGATGTATTTCATCTTATGTAAAGACAGTATTTAAAAGAGGTAATGTTACCCTAGTGAGCAGTAGAGTAACTTGAAGCTTCAGCGCCCCTACCCCCCGCAGACCTTAGTTATGCGCCTATACTTTCTATATATTTTTACCGCTGAAGCTCGTGCGCCCCCTTACGCGTCGCGGGGCTTGCGGGAATACTATCTGCATCTGCTAGTGAGAGTATTATGAACTGATCTTTTGTACTATTGTATTTTATATTTCATTTGCGTACACATTTTATATTATGCGTACCATATAGACCGCTCTCCTTTTTATGTGTATTTCTTATGTATTTTAAACTATGTACTGTCAACCTAGTGAAACTTGTATCAACTAACTTATTTTTATTACTATTTTGGTTCTACTTGCTCTTATTCTTCATGTTCAGACACTGAAGTAAGTTAAATTCTGAACTCAGTAGAGTGATTTAGAAAGACAGGACATGAACTAAGGAACAAACGAGATAAAATCTTAAATCTCACACCGGTCCGATTTGCAGGCTTGCAGCTACCACCAGCATATGTATTTTCTCGTTTAGTTCTTGAATTGGAACTATATTCGGTGGAATTTCCTTAGTTCCTTGGAATAAAGTTGACTGAGAATGAATAGTTTGAATTACCAGAAAAATATATTATGCGGTACCAGTTTATATGCTTCTGAACATGTTTTGAATGGAGCTGTTCACTTTTGTTCCTAATTTGTGGGTCGTGAAATAGCGAAATTGATGGATTTAATTTACACCAATCTATTACTACAAGACTAGTTGTTAAATCTCGGAAAGACACATTATTATTATTATTATTGATATGGGCGTGGAGACATCTTGGAAAGACATTGTCGAAGGTAGTCACCCAAGTAGGGAATGCAATCCCGACAGGATTTTAGACTTGGGGGTCTTAGTGGATGGATAGCTTAGCAAAATTGCTCATTGTTTCGACAAGAATTCCCAGCAGTTTAGAATCAGCATAAATTTCAACTTGGGAGTTTTTGAAGCAAATAATAATAATAATAATAATAGAAAAACACTAACTGGTAAAGAAACTCTCCATAACAGGCCGGACATTACCTGCTGGGAGCCTAAAGCCTCGGATAAAAGCCGAGTAGTTGTTCGGGTCCCATTTTAAGCTGTAGGTCCCGTCTCTATATAACCTCGCTAATAATAATAATACCGCTTATCCGAGTGGTTAGCGCTCGTGTCTACGATGCACGTGGCTCCTGGTTCGATTTCCGGTGTGGGTTCTCAAAAATTTCGGTGTTGACCCAGAATCGTGTGGACAATTGGGGAGCTCCTCATTAAGATACAAATTACATAACGCATTTGTAAATTATTTCCGTAAGGCTTTCTAAGAGAACTAACTATGGAAAAAGCCAAATAACTCTTGAGAATTTTATTTCTGATGAAGTTTTGACTGACTGTTAACAGCTAGCATAGAACGGGACTGACTTTCTAGAAATAGCTCGAAGTGGCCAAAACATCCAGTCATAATTCACTTCACGTGAAATAAGTTTTTTAATATGTGAAATTGATTATAATTATCTAATGTATTATTATTATGTGAGATACAAACAAACAGGGTCACTTGATTGTTACAATACATATGCTTCTTTGAGAAGACAAGTTAAACAAATGTATAAATCAGAAAGGCAAACATACAGTATTTCTTAGCTTTAGAGAATAGTTTCAAGGGTGATGCTACATTTTTCTGGTCACAGTGTAATGGATCAAAAAGAGACAAGGGTATAACATACTTGAAGGTCAACGATCAGGTTTGAAATAGCTGAAGCATTGAAAGACTATTTCCTCAAAAATTTCACATTAAATAGCCTACACCAAGAAAATGAAATACACAGCAGTGGTAATCTTATAAACATTAACATTCCTGTTATTGCGACTGAAGATGTGATTTAACACATTAAAAAAACTTAAGGCCAAATCAAGCATTGGAGTTGATAACATTCCAAATTATATCATAAAAGCCTGTGGTCAATATTTAACACCAATATTAGTACAAATATTTAATAAATCCTTGCAACAATGCCATTATCCGGAAATTTGGAAACAAGTAATTATCGTTTCTATTTATAAGTCAGGTGACAGATTTATGCTCTCGAATTATATGCCTATAGCGATCTTGAATGGATGCGCAAGAATTTTCGAAGACATAATTGCTGAACACTTAAATTTTAACCTGAAAGAACTGTTACATGAAAACCAGCATGGGTTTATACCATGTAAATCCATAGTTACTAATCTATGTCAGGCAACTATTCAGTTACAAGGATGTATTAATAGTAACTCACAATGTGATGTTATCTACTTCGATTTTACAAAGGCATTTGATTCTGTAAACAGTTGTTAATAAGTTAAGAAGTATGGGATTATCCCCTTTATATATAAAATGGTTTGAATCTTATTTGAAAGACAGAACTTTTCAAATTAAAGACAATAGAAACCTGTCAAAATCTGCCAAAATAGGAAATGGGATTCCGCAAGGTTCTCCCCTTGGTCCAATCTTATTTAATATATTTATTAATGATTTATGTACAAGTGTAAATTATTCTACACCTTTACTTTACGCTGACGATTTAAAATTGCTTGGTGTATCAAAAGTAATTCTGGCGTTGTTAGAATACAAGAAGACATTAACAAGGTGGCAATATGGTGTGACAAGAACATGAAAGTAAACTTGAATAAAACAAAGGTTATAAGCTATACCCAAAAAACGAATTATCTTCCAAATACCTATAAAATATTGGATAATGTAATATGCAAAGTTCAATCAATCAAAGACCTAGGCATATATTTTGACGCCAATGGTAAGTTATAAGTCTGCCATATTAACACCTTAACTCAAGAATCCAAAAAGAAGATAGGGTACATGTTTAACCAATGGGGGAGAGTTAACTGCAATGCAAACATACATAATGTTATATAAAGTTTTAGTGAGAGCTAAATTAGAATATAGAATCATAATTTGGTACCAAGGAACATTAATTAGCAGCTTAAAAATAGAAGCTATTCAAAAGTTTTTAATTAGAATTTATGCCTTAAGTTTGGCCTACCATACTACGAACATAGCTACGAATACTGGTGCAATTTTCTCAGACTTGAACCCTTGTACACACGAAGAAGAAATATTGATATACAATTTATTGATGAAATATTATCAAATAAAATTCATAGCAAATATCTATTGGAAAAAATGCATTTCAGGTACCTACTCTTAATCTCACAAAATACGAATTCAATCACTTTTTGTCATGAAGAGAAAAAAGACATATATGGCAATTTGGGATTTATAGATAATCTAAACGAGTTTTCTCAAGCTTATCAATATCACTTCAATATGGTGGACGAAATATCCACTGTATTTGTAACGCTTGGTTTACAGAAGTGGCGGTGGTTCTCTTGTCTGTGGCAATTTTGAGAATTAAAGCAAAGGGACGAAACTTGCATAAGTCCTAAATTGCACAAGTCCTAAATTCCATAAGTCCTAATTTTCAGAAGTCCTAAATTGCAGAAGTCCTAAAAGACAAGAAGCCAGTTCTCTGGAATTTACAGAAGTCCTAAATTGCAGAAGTCCTAAATTATGCTAAGTTTAGGACTTGTGAAAGTTTCTTTAGGACTTCTGCAATTTAGGACTTCTGAAATTTAGGACTTATGAACGTTACCCGTATTTTGGAGTATGGCTAACAAGGAAAACAATCGAAAAGTGCGCGCCAAAAGCAGAAAATTTTAGGGCCCATTTGAAAGAGACCTTAACGCCATACAACGTACCTACTATTAGCTGCTGAATTGCAGAAGTGACTGAGAAATTGGAGTTTTTTTTTAAATTAAAATTTGAATTTTGTTATAGCTTCGAACACAGAGACCGAATTCAACAGCCAAACTTCGCACATAAGTTTCTGACACCAAAAAAAAAAAAAAAAAAAAAGTGTCTGCCATTTCTCGAATTCCGCTTCATTTCGAGATGACCTACAGGCATTTCAATTTGGAGCCCAATATCATTTTGCAATGGAAAATAGAAGGAATATTTCCCAATAAAGCAAAAAAGACGCATAAAAGTAAAATGAAGTTGTATGGAGTTGATTTGTATCAATTGGGTAGAGATTAGAAGTCAAAATGTGATGTCATCAGGTTATCAGTATTGCCAACCTGATATAAAGTTGTACTTTTTTCAAATAACATTACGTCCGTTTATTGGCTATCTGGTATTCTCTAATAATGATAAACATCCTACGTGAAGTACAGAAGACAGTGTTGCAAACTGAATATCATACGAGGTGTAATACTGAAAATTGACATTTTGAACATTATGCACAGGTTGCAACATTGTTTCTGTGCTTAACCTACGATATTTACGTAATTATCAAATGTCCAATAAATAGTTCTGTTTAAGAAAATAATACTTCAGAACGTGCTTTGATATTGATCATTTGCAACATTTTGCTTCGTTTTCGAGATTTAGAATTTCGAACTTCGAGCCCAAAATCGTCATTTACAATGCTAAAGAAAATGAGTATTTATTTTCTCAAGCAGCACTATTTATTGGACATTTGATATCCCCTAGTAATGTTGGTAAAAAAAGGGAGGTTGTGGAAAGGAGACAGCCCTGGATATATTCAATGTACCAATCCAGCATTTTACCTGGTGCGACCAAGGAAAAAGAGGGCAAATCTCAGTCAGGATGGGCGATCACTGGGCATGCACCCACAACCATTTCAATGCGAAGCCAACGCTGTACCAACTGAACTCCATGTGTGGTTCTTAACGGGTATACTTTACTGCTCGTTACTCCCGGACTTAACAGAAATTACAATGCTACACTTCGACATTCGACAGGTCAATGACATTGTCCGTATTCGATTCAGGGTTAAAAACGGACTTAAGGTGAGCTAACTCCAATTTTCGAGAAAATGATAACATAGCCCTTTACAAACATAAGAAACACACTTACATCATAAACAACATTGTTTGACACACGTCAAAAGCTAATTCCATTAACAATTTTATGGTTATTTTGCATATTCATTAAGCGCAACTTGGAAAGGACAAGGAAGTCACAGATCTGATCTTTCGATATTTCCTAAGGTCAAGATCCTGGCTAAGAAATGTCGTGACCTGTGTCTGTATTTGCATGCTTGATGGAATAATGAATACACGTTGTAGTAACCAATTGATAGCATCAAAGTGTATACTGGGGGGGGGGGGGGGGACGTGATGAAAGTGTGTGAGTCATAATGGAATTGACATGCGATTTTCATGCCATTTAAAGTGATTTTTTTTCTCCCCCTTTTCTCATTGCAATATCGTCCAAAGGTATTCACACTTCTCTTTGAGTATTTAAGATAAGTGATGTGTCTTAAGTGTACCACCATGTGATGTTTGCTTTAACTGAAACACAACAATACCTTAAGAATAAAAGTTTAACCATCAAATGTATGTAAGTAATAAATATAATCTTATTTATATAAATATAAATTGCAGAACGACATGAATTATCATCTTTTTCCAAAATAGCGATTTGGGCTTAGCGATATAGCTAGAGAGATTCCGCTAGGTTTTCAGTTTGGGAGGGGGGTTATAAAGTAAAAATTGGGAGGGTGAACGTGGAGTTTTGCACGGTTTTTATCGACTTTGACGGCAAAAATTTTAAAGTTGGTGGAATCACTGGCGATAACCGTAGATGTTTTCAAGCTGTAGTGTAAATCTCATTCTGATAGCATTAACGTAGGTGAAGGTAGGTATACTGATAAACTTTGGTAAACTTTATTTTTACATGGACCAGTCTAGCAACTTTGGACTTTGGCTCGTCACGATTTGTCCTTTAGCTGTTAAAATCCACACCCATGCCCCTGTCGTAACTCGAACCCGGGACCTTCGAGGCGATGGCCTACCGCAGCAAACCGCTCAGTCACCCGGCCGGCTGAAAATCTTTGAGTGTAATGACGTTGATCCTTATGGCAGTCTGGAACTTGTAAGTCAATGTTTAAGAACTTCTAACAAAATGCTTTAACTTCAATGTTTTTAAGTTTGACAATTTGTTGAAACCACGGTGCGTACCAGGGTGTGAAGTAGGCGTAACTCATTTGGCACAGTCTTGACCCGGAATTAAGAAAGTCTTGTGTTCGAAACTAGCAGCGGTCCATCCTGATCTAGGTTCTTCCATTGTTCCTTCTCAGTCACATCAGTCTAATGTCGTGATGGTTGTCCGAAATAATCTAGAAAGTGCATAGTGAATATGACGAGCACTTAATTCAACGTAGTATAGATTATGTATAACCTAACGTAATTTCAGCTGGGAAAATATCTGGATTCCACTCCAATTCTGATAATAAACTCGAATTAACAGAGCACCCGTTTATTCATTAATGAGAGCGAATGGTCCTTATCAGAAGATGTATTATACTTAATTATATAAAAACAAATAATAAACGTAACGAATCTGATGATCGGCGATGGCTATACTTTAATAATTCTACAACCAAGCAGACTATAGGCATTTGGTGATCACTATTCGTATCTCCTTTAAACATACGTACACTTTTGCAGCACATAATTCTTAATACTATATACAAGCCATAAAGCTGCAATACATAATAATTAATTCAAATATATCAGTTCAAGGGATACGATTTCCAAAATCGTATCCCAAAAAGATAACCCATGTAATTCTTTCTCTGAGATGTTCGACGGTAGTCGAAAACAATAACTTTTACCTTTGTCAGCACAGTAGAAGTCCGATAGACCGACATCCAACAGTCCGTCACCATCCCAGTTTCTTTTTTCTGTAAACGCTTCTGAACGACAGTTGAAAGCGCTTGGCGCGCGGTTCGGAACCACTCGGAAGTGTCCACTACGCGTCAGCTACTGTTAGACGCAATCAGCATTGTTTGGGATCAATCGGAAGCGTTCGGACTTTACTCGGCTGTCACCACACACAGATTCAGTTCATTGTTTTCGCTGTATAGCTTAGCCTATACTATACCAGTAGTAAGAGGTACCGTCCGATAGTCCGACATTTTTGGTAATCCGGCACCGGGCCGGTCCCGAACGTGTCGGACTATCGGACTTCTACTGTAACAATAATTCCACTATAGCCATGTTATTGGATTTTCTTCGAACTTTGCTGCGATAAGCTACTTGAACCACACAAATGTTGTACAGTGTTTTCCCTGCCAAGAAGTGTCGAATTCATCGTCATTTTTGCCAGTGAAATATTTTTTTTCGACTTTTGCTCATATTTTTAGATTTTCTTCTTCTTCTTCTTCTATCTATTGGGCACGATTTGCATAAATGTTACTCGCTGGAATCGAATGTATGTTCCATAAGCTTTCCAACGAGCTATAACTTACATCGCTCTGACAATTAGAACGATGATCAGGGCAGTGAAAGCAAACCCTAGCTGGTTTTCTAAAGGTTAAAAATAAGGTGGAAACAATGACAAATGAGTTGCTTGTGGGGCTGGGAACCCCACAGTTATATTTCTAGGGTGCCAAGGTATAGGGTCTATGCATACTAACTTTGGTGGGGGATACAATGAACTATTTTTTATAGCCAAAAGTTACACGTACTTTTTAAATATGACGCAGCGAAAGGATTAATGTTGTAAAAAAACTTTCCTTTGTTATTGGCTAGTATGGAAGTATTGGCATTGTTTCTAGTCTTCAAACTGTAGACCCTAACAATTTCCTCTTCACATCCTTTCCCGCATTCTATCTCGGTCTGAACCAAACATACTTAAAGGACATAAATCAGTTTCAATTCAATTTAAAATTTGTATGTGCATTTTGGGAGGGGGGGGGGCTTAAATTTACATTTCTTATGAAGCATATGAGGAACAGTGCTGTAGTCCTAGAATTTTCACAGGGTATATACGCTGTGAATCTTTTAGTTGTAAATCTTTAAGCGTTAAATTTTAATCCATCTTTCTATTAAATATAGAGATGAAATCATTATTTAATTTTTACAAAAACAAAAAGATCAAAATACTTTGATTATTCCAGTGAGGCAATAACAATGAAATTATATGCATAATTTGTTGCATTGAGGGAATGAGAAACAAGAAGATTGTTGAGACTTTCGCATGACTACGAAGCATGTATATCAGTTAACAATCAAATTCCATATAAGATTCACTTGCTGAGCCTGTTATAAGACTTAATCCATATATCAAAAAGTCAAACCTTTACATTACTTTTGAAAACACAAGTCAAATCTCATACTAGTTCAAGACCTACACTACGAGGCCAACCAAGCTAGCAATTCTGCTCAAACTGACTGTACATTGTATGCGTATATCTACAAAAATGTTATTGTAGTCAACAGATTGCGATAATATGCTAACGACCCTTCTCAACATTTTGTTCAAGTGGAACCAAAAGTACCTGACTGTAATAATCTCACTGGGTGAATTTGGAAATTAAACAAATAAACGAAAAGAAGTAGATGAGATACGCATCTTCGCAGAAGGTATACGGTAATGTGTAAGGTTAATCAGAGGATATACGCCTGCGCATACCCTCGACTACAGCCCTGATGAGGAAGGAATCAGTTTATAATAAGACATTTAAGGTTTATCGAGTTTCACCATTCCTTATGACAAATTTCAAGCATGTGGACACAATGATGATTAATTTCATTTGACTATGTTAAAATTAACTTAATGGATAGAAACATTTTATTAGGACAACACGGTCTTGTATTTATCTTGAATAAAGAAAAACACAGCTGATTATTTTTTAATAACAAAAAGAAACTAAAGTGTACCAGTTTCGGAAGTATACCACCTCCTCCACAACTAGAGCTGTAGAGTGTAGTCTGAAGTAGATGGTGGTATACTTCCGAAACTGGTACACTTTGACTTTAGTTTATTTTTGTTATTAAAGTATAAAGCTGTGTTTTTCTTTAGAAAAATCTTATTTCGGATTTGAAATCAGTACATCAAAATTAACTGAAAACATCTATTTTTACTCTTGAAACAAACAAAATTGAAATGCATACCAATGTAATTAATTACAGATTGTAAATAGTGGTAATTCTTTAACAATCACTAACCTGATTTGTGCATTCTTCATTACACCATCCAAGAGACATGAAATCCATCACCGTCGGAGGAATCATATGAAATGGATGAATATGGTGACCCACCATCAAGCCTCCCGCGTCATGCTTCTGTTTGCGGTCAGTATAATATATATTGAATCCTGAGTTATCCTTAACAACTGTAAAGACAACACCAATATTCATGTTAACTCATTGTAACAAGGTTTGTTCGCGTGCGATTACATTAGTTGCACCAAGTATAGTGCAGAACAATGTCAACAGATGTGACGTCAGAGTGTCTGCAGTCATGTGCCGATTTCGGTAGAATAGATTGGTGTAATTTTCCTTCTGTAAGCACATGGCGCCATCTAGATTCTCTTTTCTCACAGATACACTGCGAATGGAATGTGACTGTCAATCAGGGCTGGAATGGTAAGATTTTTGGGGGGTACACGCTGCTCAATAAAAATCCGGATTTGGGAACACGTTCCTTTATATTTATGCACTGAGGTGGGTACACGCTGTGATTTATACAATTAGGTGGGTACACGGCGTGTACCCGCGTATACCCTCCATTCCACCCCTGCTGTCAATTGTCTGCATTTAACTGCACTTGGCGAGAAGCAAGAGTAAAAAGTGCCTGCGCTATGTTGCGCTACTTGCATCTGGACTGATCGGTCGTACAGCGGAGGTATAGCTGAATTCACTTGGTGTACATTAGTATTTACGTTCTCAATAAAGGTTGCTCGCTGTGAACAAACCTCCGAGTTACACAACGCCATCTTCTTCTCATTGACTAGTATTAAAGATCACTCCATGCAGATTGGCAAAGGTTCAGATCTTGATTAGTGACGCTTTTCGAACTTTATTTCTTAATTCATCAGCACAATGCTGAGAGAATCGAAGCCCTAATCAAACCCTGCATTCAGAGAGAAGCCATAGTCAAACCTTTCCCTGAATCTCCTCTCTCTTTAATTGAGTAAACTCTCAGATTTCACACGAACTTCAGCCAAGCGTAAAAAGATTATCTCGAACGCTGGACAGGAGAATGATTTTACTATGTGTCTAATGTATCTCTTTCCTTCTCCGAAATTTCATGACTGCTCCTACCTCAGTAGCATACAAAACGGTTTAGCATTGAGATAAACCGTTTGATGTTCACCTTTTGGGCGTTTTATTTACGCGGAAACGTAGATTCAACCAAATTTGGTTCAACAAAATATTCGACGTTTTATACACGGGAAAACGTTAATGCAACTAAATTTAGTTGAATAAAACGTCGGAAAGCCGGATATTTAACAGATTTTTCAACTTTTAATCAATTTTATGGTATTGGGTACAAATATTCAATAATGAGAGAGCTCACACTTTCAGAGGAGAGGTAATTAAGGCAGTCCTCGTGATCCAGTCACGAACTTCGCAGAATTTCGGATCGACGATAGAGATGCGTGTGGATTAGATCGTCGCTTCGCTATCCTGACAAGATTTATTTTTCAGGGGTTTCCTCAGTTTTGCCAAGCAAATGCCTAGAAGGTACGTCAACGTAAGTGCTTCTAAACATTTAAAAATCTTATATTTACGAACTGAACAAAAATGGGGAACCCAAGAAACATTTAAGAAAAGTTTGGGTATAGACCTGATAGTAGATAGACTTACCACGCTTCTCGATTTCTGTCTGCGCTTAAACTAATGTTTTTTTTCCTTTTTCTACAGGAGCACACGATATTGAATTCATCCTCTAGGTAGCTCTGACATTGATCTCATAATAGAATATGAGGTTATGCCAGAACTACCTAGCGGATGGATTCAGAAACACGTGCTACTGTAGAAGAAAAAGACATTAGTTTCAGCACAGACAGAAATCGGGAAGCGTGCTAAGTCTATCTATTATGAGGTCTATGGTTTGGGCAGCTCCAGCTGTCTTGCACATAATATTGTAATCTAGTCTAGAGCAAAATATTAAGTACAAATTCTATAATAGATAAGCCAAATAATTATATCTATGTTTTAAATGTAAGTTTACTGATTTTCGTGAACCCTAACACCGCATCTAAGAATCCAACCGCGGAACCTTGGTTGGGAATCAAATATTAACTTAATAAATATTCTGAAATGTGTGTTTTCTGTTTCTGTGGAATGAGTCATTTCCTCAATTTGTGGAGTGATGAACATAGAAAGAATTTCTAGATTCCGCTGCATTAATAACAGATACGTGTATTAGAACTAACTCAACTTATTTGCACCGAGCGGCTGTGGCTCAGTGGTAAAGCATTGCTGTAACTTTCGGGAAGTCGTAGGTTCAATCCCAGCGGCCTACCATCCTGACAGTTTTTTTCTAGGATTTTTGTTAGTCACACCAGTCAAATGCCCGGATTGTACCTTCAACTTAGGCCCTGGCCGACATCTTTCTGCATTATTTTCCCTCTCATATCCAGGCCTGACTCTTCCTTGACGAGTGATTTCGGCAAAAATTGTATTAATCATTAGAGAATTAAAATATATGCATACACCCAAGGTACGTACAAGAGAATAAGCGAGAAGGTATGTTCATCAGGCGCTTCCGAAGTTCGGAATCATGTTCTAACGGTTTTTGCAATAGTGACGTCACGGGCGGATAGCACATAGGGAACTTTTCAATAGGCGGGAGAAAAATAATTTATTATTGCTGTTTGAATGCGAATTTTTTGAAACAACAAAAACTGTTACAATCTGCAATATATAGGCTATAAAACAAAATAAAAATATTTTGCTTCAATAGCTGCAGTAGTTTCAGAGCTGCAGCCTGTTATTTGATTTGAAACGTCAATTTTTCATCAGTTTATAATAAAAATGATTTTATAAAAAATCTTTCAGATGGAAATTTTTTGATACAAAAATGACCACTTCCCCACCCAAGATCAACATTTTTGTTATCAATTCTTCAGTTTCTTTAAACATTTTAAAATGATGATGAAGGGTGTTTAATTATCGGAAGGGTGGTTAGACCGGAAAAGAGTGAATATATTCCACAAAATTTTCATTTTATCCTATTTCTTCTTTCTTTTGGGTTAATTTGTTATATTCTTGAAGTTTATACCGATTTTTTTTTCTTAAGCTTATGTCAATTACAAGGTCTTATTAGCTGATCTATTAGAATAATACAGGGGCACTGCGCGAACTGATAAACATCACGGACTGTGTTGATGGACCACGAAAATTTTAAATCTTTCCCTTGACTGGTTAAGATATATTTTTTAATGGTGTATTAAGAATGGGCGAAGGTTTATAAGGAAACGGTCTTTCTTATCGTCTGAAGGCCCTTTCGGGACATTAGGATAAAAAAAGCAAGGAAAATTTAATTTTCTTAAATTTACTTTTCATCCCATTTCCCGATTTTTTCGTGAGGTTTATACCAATGTTTTCTTTCGTATATGATAGTGACAACAAGGTCTCGTTGATTTCTCTCCCAGTATAACAACATGTACACAGTGAATCAAGAATGAAAACATGAAAATGTAAAAATACAGAATTTTTACATTCTTTTTTCTTTAGTTCACAATGGTTCGTGGTGTCCTCAAATCTTGCAACATTAATTTAACTTATTTCCCGACGTCATGCAATGATGAAATTTGCACAGCGACAATACAATATTCTATTGTTACATTCATATATTATTATATTTTAAAAGCATATTATAATATTTCCTTTTAATATGGACTTCTTTATCCTAAAATAAATACTATCCTGCAACGATATCTCGTTTGACTGGTTGCAGAACGCTTTAGGATTTGGGTTAGAAAACATTAGCTTGTGAAAAAGTATACGAAAACCGAAATAACTCGAAAAACAATAAGAAAAAACTTTTTAAATACATATTTTTCTTAAACAATTCGTACTAAAAAGTTAAAAATAATTTTGTTTATGAATGACTAAAAAGAAAAGCATGGGGTCCGCCAATTCAAGAACTTATAAAGTGACTGTATATGAGAGCGCGCGTCATGCTTTTCCTTTTAGTCATGCATAAAAATATTTTACACTTTTTAGTACGAATTGTTTTTTTTAGAAGAAAAGCATGTCTTAAAAGTATTTTGTATTATTTTTTACTCACATCGCTTTGAGTAAAAGAAAATCTGAGGTAACTACTGAAAGGTTATTTCTGAAGCATCACATTTCAGTTTGTCGACAGCAGTAATATAATTTATTGATAACACTGATCAACCCTGAAAAACACTGCTCCATCAAATAGCACATAGGCCTATAGTGCTAAAATAAATGCATAAATTGGTAGCAAAATTAAGTTTCCCTCGTAGCTCCGAATGTACTGGAGCTGCTGAATCCAAACGAGTCTCAAATGAGCCAATGTAGTGCAGAATACAAAAGTTTTTGTTATATCAAAAAAATTCCCATCCAAACACAACCATAATAAATTATTTACGGATAAAAGAATTCACCATCCAACTCAAATAACAGGCCGTAGCTCTGAAAGTACTGTAGCTATTGAAACCAAATCTGTCTTATATTATAGGTAATATAGTGTAGATTATAACAGTTTTTTTTGTATTATCAAAAAATTCCTATCCAAAAGGCCACACCAAAATAATTTCCCACCACCTCTTAAGAAGTTTCCTATGCGCTATCCGCTTCTGACGTAAAGGAGGTGTGGTTTCTGAAGGGACACAAGCGCATCCCGAAGTTCTGATGAACAGCTCCTGCATGCACCTGATTTTTTCTTTACGTATAAGCATTTGATCATAACATAATTACCTAAAAAGTCTGAGGAAAAAAGTAGAACGATTACTAAAGATAGATTCCTTTGACGTTTGATATGTATGAATTTGAAAATGTATTGATCGTATGTGTGAAAATATTATATTGTCGATCTATAATAATAAATTATTATTTGAAATTTATAGATCATGTTTGTTAAGTAACATAATACTTTACAAAAAACGACGGAAATATGATAGTACACATGTCAGAAGACAACCAAAATTTTAGTATGGTGCGCGTTCCTGCTAACTATACAGCGTCAGTAGAAACTGAAGATGTTGATCCTTTACTTCATTCGAAAGCGATGTTAAAGCATATCTAATTATATCCGTCCGCTAAAACATACGACGTGGTTTATCAACGGATTCACATTAGTCTCTTAGATATGTGAGTCATAATCAACTTCAATGTACTCGAACTTAAGGAAATATGCTTTGTACAAATCTGGATACGCAAGATGCTACCCTACAGCAGAGGTATACTGTTTCGAACACTTCGAAACCTGTGAAATTTGCACAAATGATAAATTTCCTTTCACGAGATGTTTCGATAATTTCTTGAAATGTAGTAACGATATTATTGTCCAATCGAGATTTTCAAAATTATTTACGTTAAGTTAAACCATATTGTAAAGTGCTGTGGATTGCGCTATATTGTAATATACGACAAGCCACGTGCTCTTTGTTTGTAAATAAATAGTAGTGCGTAGTGTGAGTAAAAACACGCACTACTATCAAAACAACTGGTAGTAATAGCAGACGGAGAGAGTCGACAATCAACCGAAGATGATCGAAGAAGCAGACGACAACCAGGAACTGAAGAGTCAGCAGTCCAGAACAGAATAAAAAGGCGTCGGAGCTCATCAGAAATCGCTATTTCGATCCCGGAGATAGTCATGCCAACTCCTCTCCCTCTCCCTGGTTCGATCTGCTACGAGATGGACCAACCTCCTAACCGGCCGGATCTGCCACGAGATGGGCCAACTTCCTAACCGCCTGATCTGCTACGAGATAAGACTTTTCCTTATGGCCCCAGCCAGCTACAAGCTAAGGGCCCTCTTTCTCAGCCAGACAACACCCGTCAACCGAAACACATGGAACCGTATGAAAGAGAAAGATAGTAATTTGAGATACTTTGTACCTCAAACATAAGCCAATATAGTTTTGTACGGCAGACTCTTTTTATTAACTTAGTGGACTTGTAATTTTCATAATAAAAGGTGAAGGGATAAAAGACAAGCTACGATCGTTCATTTGCTCTACCTTGCTCTACCTGTCTCTACATAATAAACTAAATAAACCAGTAACGGCACCAGACTCAGTTACACTGGGCATTGCGGGGGCAAGGAAGGCGCCCTACAGACAGTTTCTTTACGATATTGTTCATTCCAATCCAAACTAAGAAATATTGTCTTGTTGTAGTCTTGGATACCCAATGGGCATCCGTAAATAACAATTCCTCTGGAAACATATATTTTAGTCCTCTACGATTGGCACCACTTAGCAAATCGCTTGTCGAGGAAGGGTGATTTTCCTTGTACAATGTAGTATTGACAGGATATAGAATATTATTTGAATTATGTTGTCATCAAGAACTGTTTCTCCTGAAATACCAACCTACAAATTAAGATTATATCGTATTAGAGAGAATATAAACTCAACAGAAACCTAAAATACATTTGCTCCGAAACCTTACATTAGAGAAGAAATTTCAGTTTTGTAAATAGCATCATGAATTCATTCTAAAGCACCTATTTTGAGTATAAACAGCTTTCAACAATCGTAAAAATGTAGACATCGGTAACTTTTTTTTTAATTAAATGTATTTTACAAAAAGTACCACTCAACCACTAACCTTCATGATCTTCTGTTAAACTATAATGTATCTGAAGCATGAAGAAAGATGAGCCACCATACATCTTCCCAAGAGGAATTCCTGTGTTTGATGGAAATATGATCTCTGAAAACAAAATTAAAAGTATGTTATGATTTTCAAAATGTTATGATTTTTTTTTCACTTCAAGTTTTTTTACACTACACATCTTTACACTTCAATTTTAGGTAAGACTGTTAAGGATTAAGCCAATACAGTGTTTTACTTTGGGAACAAAAACGCCTGCCAGATCACCTTTGACGTGAAATATTATCGTGCTACAAATTATTGTGTATATAATTACCAGATTGAAAAACATTTAAACAAGTATAGAATGTATTAAAACGCTTTATTGCGTTTTCTCATAAATTCAAAGAGAGCTGCGAGTTCTTATTATTAATATCTCAGAACGATGCGAGGAATTTGCATCACTGAACTCAGGACAATTCAATAATTTAAAACGAAGACAACTTGGAACACAATCTATCGTCATTATAATAATTCGGCCTCGTGATTCTACAACTATATATAAACCAATTTTTGAACACCACGCTTGAAGTCAGCTGTGGATTTGGGCGAATAAAACTCGGTCACTGTTTGCCTAAGGTCCTCCATATTTCGTAGTCTTTTATCGTCAATATGGTTTTTTGGAGACTCCGAAAAACACTGAAATCTGTAAGCGTAAGGTTAAGTGAATAAGGTGTGTGGGGAATTTTTTGTCATCCAAATTTCCCACGTGTATCATTGCTGTGTATCGTTGTCTGCGTGGATCCGCATACCCCTATAATTTACCAGCGCAGAGCGTAGTTCTTCCAACTGCTGACAGTACACCTCCGCCGTAATTGTTTGGTTCGGTCGGTGGCATCAATTCAAAATTGATGATATCGCGCATATTCCACCAAATACTCGTCACTTTCTGTAGTAGAAGGTTTTGATTTTCCACCACACCTCTTAGGCACCCACCACGTTTGGCTTTAAAAGACATGGTAAGTGATACTTTTTTCTTCTATCATTAATATTTCGTGAAAAATATTACTGCTTTCTGTCACGGGTCAACATAGGACTCCAAATGGACCTTCATTGCTGCTTCTGTTGTGGTGTCAACTATGAGGTACACATTGTCCCAGTTTGGACACATAATCAAGATAGTGAAGATGACGATGGTTGGTTGAATGGGTCGAATGGAGTATTGTGGCCTATTTTTAACCGTTTGATGTAGATTCTTCTCATCAGCTGCTCCCAGAATCGTTGTCCAGCTCAACGGATCACCCGTATCATGGCATATCAGTGAGACCGAAATGTTGTGAACCATCTATGACACTGGCGCACATCAAGGGTTTTATAACGTTTTGTGCCGCTGCGGTCGCCGAATGTTCCTGATGGAACTCATGTTCAGAAACGTGTCACTACAATATAGATTTCTGTCCGTGAACAGATACATAATGAACTCTCCTATACAACGCTAGTCTCGCGGCCTTGATGTAGTTCGTAATTCACACTCTGTATGGCATCGTTTCCACGAGCAAGCAAAAATTTTCATTATTTATGGACTTAATACATAGTAAATTAATTACATATACGGCGCAGCCCAAAAAGAAAAATGACATTGAAACAAAACACTATTAGCATTATATACATCACAACTGTCAAATAATCATTTCTAAAACATATTTTGTGATTCTTTTGTCTGATTAAAGTTGCTGAAGGTGATAGTCAGCTGTGAACTTTATTTAGTCAAGTGGAACGCTCCCTATTTATGCAGTGGTAATAAAACTACGCTGCAACAACAGCAACATCATCTAGAGAATGTACGAGGATCATTCGAAAAACCGAGACCTAAGTACTAAGAACTATCACTAAATTTAAGTGCTTTTAATTTTCATTCTAAATATGATACTTTGTGCAGCCATAAACTTAGTTTCAAAGCTTTCTAATTTACAGTTAGTAAAGTACAGATCACAGACAAAGTACTACGTCCCGGAGAGTTCCTGCACAATGGAAATTAAATGAACACTGCATCACATAAAAAATTCGAAACTGATAGGGCGTAACATTATACAAGATAACCAAAAAAGTTTTTGCCGTTCTTGATGTCCCATTAATCATGCGCTCACAGAGAGGAAACGAAATGACGCACGTACCTGCCAAGCTATCGGGAGTTAGTCTGACCATCGACCTTCAGTAATACAGTGTTCACACACAGCAGTCATAGCTCGTCCAGTTTAAAAGAGAAATGGAGGTATCGAAACAGCTTGTTCTCATGTGTTTGTTGTATGACTTTAAACTGCATCAAGTCGCCGCATATGCCAGGCATTTGGTGAGAATGCCATGAACGAACGCACCGCCAGGCATTGGTTTCAAAAATTCCGTTCAGGAGATGTGATCCTTGCTAATGAACCTCGCAGTGGACGACCACATGTGTTGGATGGCGAGGCCCTGAAGAACAGTGGTCTAACTTGACGAACTTGCAGAAAGGTTCCATGTTTCCGCTGAAACAATCAGACTGCACCTGCATGGGATACTGAAGTCGTACAGGTTAAGCAAGTGGGTACCCCACACATTGTCGACAGTCAACAAGAAACAACGAGTGACAGCCTGTTTGTCTTTGTTCACTAGGCACCGGAATACACCAATATTTGATCGCTTGCATACTGGTGACGAAAAGTGGGCCCTCTATGATACTCCCAAGCGTACCAGACATTGGTTGTCGCCACGTGACTCTGTTCCTCACACCTCAAGAGCACCTTTGCACCCACGAAAGGTTATGATCTCTGTATGGTGGACTTGTCGCCAAGTGGTGCATTACGAGCTCCTTCCACCTGGTTAGGCCATCACATCTGACCTCTACTCACAGCAGTTGCAAAGGGTTCACCGTGCATTGCGGCAGATGGAGCCGGCATTGGTGAATCGCAAGGGTGTGCTGGTCCTCGACGACAATGCCAAGCCAGATGTGGCAAAGAGGCCCCGGGAGACCCTTCAGCAACTTGGCCGGGATACACTATTCACCGGACCTGTTTCATTCGCTCGACAACCACCTCCGTGGGAGATCCTTCACCAATGAGGGAGACCTGTGGAACACACTCACGGATTTATTTGCCTCGAAGACAGCCGACGTTTATCACCAGGGTGTTGTACAGCTGCGGAAACGTTGGCAAAAGGTTTTGGATGCTGAGGGAGCTTACTTCGAAACCTAAAGGTACGTACCGTTCACTGTATTGTTCTTTGTTTATCACTGCTCTAGAACGACAAAAACCTTTTTGGTTACCTTGTACTACGTAGTGTCGACTGCAACCAAAAGCTTCAATCAGTGGTTTGCCAACTTAAACTTGCAGCGACATTCTCTCAGAAATCGTTTGCTCTATTTGTCTCCTGTATATTTGAGAACTCGCGGGTTTTCAAAACTTACAACTCGCTAATCTTCACGTTACAGCTCTCTCTACGCAATCTTACCTCAGTTCTATAGGGAACTCAAACAGGGAATAAGTCGGTTATATACGGCATCTGAACAGGGACTAAGTCAGATAAATGGCGCCCGAACATGAAGAAAGTTATACATGGCGCTGAACACGGATTAAGTTAGTTATATGTGTTGTCCGAACAGGGACTGTCAGTTATATATAAGGCGCCCGAAGAAGAACTAATTCAGTTTTATATGGCGTCCGAGAAAGGACTAAGTCGATTTCATATAGCTTCGTTGCTGGCGCGAAAGGATGGTCACGCGGAAGTTGAACAGATCCACGAAATTAAATTCACTAATCGTGGAGTGTTTTTTTTTCTAACATCTTTACTCTGTCTATTTATTTTGTGCAAGTTCAGGTTCCTCCGTACATGGCATTTTATCCAAACAACAGCAAAATACCCTGCTCCGAATTTCCAATAAACGCCAAGTTTTGTCTCTGTGTATACTTTGTTATACAAAACTGGCAAAAAAAAATCAACTAATAGTTTCACCATAATTAGCTGAATAAATTATCCGGAGCCGCGTATTCTACCGCAATTAATCCCAGTTCAAGCCCAGCACCGACTGGATGTTTGTTTGCAAGAAACTCCTGGAAAATACACGTGATCTACGCTTATGGACACTTCTACGTAATCTTAACATGCATAAACAATGGTTAATGAAGGGTGAGATTCCGGAACGTGTCACCAAACAAGGGCGTCTCGGACAGGTCGTTGCCCTGCGTCTGGTAGAATTATGCGGGGATAATTCACGAGTTCGTTCCGAACTATCAATGCCAACGTATACTCTAAACTGTTGGAAAGGATATATGGCATTGTGCGGCAAAAATATCCGTCTTTGGTCGACAAAAAGCAAGTGCTTCTGCAGCAGAACAACGCAAAACAGACACCACTGGAACGACCCGAAGTAAGCCCCAGGAATTTGATAGAACTGCTGCGACAGTCAGCATATTGTTCGGACCTCGCCCCGTCAAATTAATATTTGTTTCAATCAATGGCTTACTTCCTGCGATCACCACACGAAGTGAAAGCTGTCGTTTGCCTGAAAGGATAAGTATTGGTATTGACGTGGGAGCGAAGTACTGGCAGGAAAGTTGCTTCAGACTGTGGTACACGTTGGTTTATACTTCGAATGCTAGGCATCTTTCATTGAAACTTAACGAATAAAGCAAGAAGTAATTGATCAGAATATTGTAAAACTTTTGATTCAAACTTTTATTTCTTATATAAATTAAATTTTTATATTGGCGTAGACCTACCTTTCGACTGAGGTCCCCAAATTGCAGCTAATCTCTTACATTGGTACCATTCTTCTGGCATATCGTCAGAGTAACATTCTTTGCCTTTTTCTTTGGCAAACATCTCGTATTTGTCTTCCTCCATATGAAAGTCACACTCGTACAACAACATATGGTGAATATATTTCTTGTTATCTCCTTCAGTGTAGCCATCGTACTAAAAATAATAATAACTATAAATTAAATTAAATAAATAAATACCATTTTTGTTAATTTGCATATTGATAAAAGTGCGAAGCAAATGTGCGGGTGTTGTTTATAATCGTACAAGAAGAATACACACCTAATTATTCTCCATCCGCATTCACAAATTTCCACCATCGCTCTGCCGACCCACGGTAATACATGTTCTGTGGTTATGACGACCAAAAATTGATCTGCAGCGAAATAATAGTTTAGCAAGTCTCTTCTCGGTCAAGAATTAGTCCAGATGTAACGAGAGTTAATAATTTATTGGAAGTCCAGATGGGAAAAGAGTTGAAATAAGTTTTTAGAGATAACAGACAATATGGAGGTTAAGGAAGGTTCATTCGTCAGTTCAAGTGGGGTTAGGGTTTCTATGATCTAACCCAGGGACGTAACTCGTGATGTTTTAGTAGAGCCTCTCACGCCATCTCTCAGTTTTTCTGGTGAACTACTTGATGAAAGTAGAGAAGTGTATTTTTAATTGAGTCTATAGGTGTCTCTAGGGTAGTGTTGTATGGATGTGACGTAAGTGTGTATTATTTTGGGTAACAATTTTATTTTGTGAAGTTAGATATAGTATTTCTTCTTAGATATAGTCTTAAAGCCTTTTATTCGAAATACTTGTTTCCTCTGAGAATTTTTGAAAAGGAAGAAATTCAACAAGTCATCATTATTCACGTATACGAAATTTGTTTATTGTTAACAATCTGTGTAAAGAATACCAGTTAATTTGCGTTCCATCTATTTAACCATTATTATTATTATTTTCTCATAAATTCGAAATTCGATAGCTAAACCGCAACTCATCTATGTCGGTACAGTATACTGCACTTTGTGTCTAACTTCCTATAGTCTATGTGGAATATGTATAACACTGATTTGAGAATATGTGTCGTATTCACAAGATGCTATTCAAAGTAACTTTCCGTTGTTTTTCCTATTCAAGTTTAAACTGTAAAAATTTAAAATACTAATTTTTCATCTCAACATAGCTTTCAACACTACTGTTCGCTTACTTAAGAATTTTGCAAGCTGTTTACATTATGTTTCACCTCAGTAATTCAATGGAAAAAAAAATGTCACTAAAACAAACCACATGACTTTTATATTGTGGTCTGCGATTACATTTGGTAAACCAAAGCAGTAATGTTTCTCAAATTGACCAATATTTCGTTGTTCAAAGTTATTGTTTTAGGCAGTTTACATCAGCTGATGCATACTTGTAGATTTTACTTAGAAGCAGATTTAATAAAATAATATTCTAAAGTTAAATTGTTTTAGGTATGTGTAAGAAGTAGAACTTTAGTTTAAGGAGTATATTTTAGCTATATTGTCTGGCACGTATGTTCTAACCTCTCCAAAGTCCTAAGTGGCGTCCCTCGCGACCACACTTTCTGTGGAAAGAAATGGGGATCGTAGCAATCAAAGTTCATTTTCAGGTATGAACAAAATATTTGCCTACTATGACGGAGCGATATCAGGGAAAAACCTGAGCGAAGATGGCAAGCCGCCATGAGGTTCGAACTAGAAATCTGTGAATAACAAAGCACGCGTTCTTTCGCTGTATCGTCGAGCTCAATTTCTTTGAAATATTTCACTCTGGTATATCCTCACCTTAGTAGAAAATAATACCTGTATTCGCAAATTCGACAACCTGGCAACACGACACTAACACACATGACTAATTCAATATATGGAACGTTCAACCAATCGACCGTAGCTTAGTTTATAAAATATTGGGTTCACATTCAGGAAGTATTCGATCTCAGAGGTCTACAATCTTTACTGAGGTATTTGCAGAATTTTCCTCAGTCACAGCAGGCGAATTCCGGGATTTTACATTCAAGTTAGGTAGGGTCGATTCCTTCCCACATCCTTTTCCCTACCCTATCCCGGCCCAAGCTACAAAGAACTGAAGCCATAAATAAATTCCAATTCAGTTCAAAACATAGAACACGTTTACTTCCAATGTATACCAAATAAAACTGTATTACCATATTTCGCAATTCGAACTTAGAAATTCTACTTATTTTCCAACAAATTCTATTTACCTTCCATTTTATTTGAATCTATGTATACATTTAGAAGAGACAAAATTATGATCACCATACTTTCACATGGGTAGCTCCAGAATTTTTGGGAGGAGGGGGCTCTTATCTGAGGAATAGACTGGGGATATTTTCGATATCTTTCCGGTAAATGAATTTTTCTAGTATAAATTTATACTTCCCTTCATAATACTAAGTTTCATCATGGAGTAAGACACAGGGATCACTCTCACGAAAAAAAAATGTTATTAAAATCAAACAAATAAAAACTTCCTGACAGTGATGTAAAATGTTCAAATAATGCTATAGAAATAAAATATTTTTCCTTGAGAAGGGGACGCGCACAACCCGCACACCATTTCTGGATCCGCCACTGCTCTTTAATTTAAAAGTCTCGTGTTTTTTGTTTTTTTTTAATAAGATTTAAAAATAAACAGAACGATATTTTCTTTTTGCATTGCTTCGTACAGAGCCTCCGACGCGAAAATTTTATTCAAAATGTTTTTTTGCTTTTGAGTGACGTTCTTTACGTATTTATTTCCAACCTAATCTTTGCTTTTGTGTTTCATCGTCTTGAATAATGGATGTCCAATGTCTTGGTCAACGATGTTCAATAATAGACTGGCATGTCCGATTTTTGTTACGTAAGATGTGGTTAAACTATTCAAAAGGAGACAAAAATATACCTTGTGAGAGCTTATACTTTTTCATCTTCACGGAGAAAGTGGGTCGTCGCACAAAGGAAGTGGCAATATTGTTTGTTCTAGTTTAATTTGTAATGAACGCAATCAAGCAAATTTTAAAGGACAAGGAAATTTAACTAGAGAAATTCATTTTTTTTTTCTTTTTACAGCATCATTCTATGTTATTTTTTAAGCAGTAGATTTGGCATTTTTCTTGTATTTGAATTTTATTTAAGGCCTTTAAGCAACTTTGGCTTAGGCGTTGTTGGGAGGATTGGTGGAATGAAGAAAGTGGGAGAAAACGGAAGAACCATGAGAAAACCCAGCACACGTTGTTTGTCCACCACAAAGACCACATGGCACAAGGTATGATCGAACCGAGGACCGCAAGTACCAGAGGTAAGCGCCCTACCACTGAGCCACCGCACCATTGCTCTTGTATAGAAAAATATTATTTGTTTATTTAATTCATATTCTGATCTTACTGGCAACTATGATTGAAACTCGTCTGAAGGTTCAGACATGATTATTTTCACTTACCATTACTTCGTGGAAAGGAATGACAATGACCTCTATCTAAAAGCGATACTGGATTGGCCGATCCCATTTTAAAAAAAAATGTATAGGCCTATATGAAACCAGGGAGCGGAGGGGACCCTTAAGCTTGTCCACTTCCAGTCTGAACTAAATTTTCAGTTCTAACTCAGTTTTTTTACGCGTGTTAACAATGTGCAGCCCGTTTCTTTATTTATGTCTTAATTCCTGCAAATAGCTTAAATATTAATTACTGGATGTCCTGTCATATGAACAGTATACTATTAAATGAATAACTCAGCAACTAGGGCATAAATAATCATATGGGCTGCACAGCTATAACAAGCGCAGACAAGGCACTGAACTTTGCATTGAGGTCTGGTCAATGATTTTTGCATTCTGTTATTCACGGGACCATCCTAAGTGAGAACCCGACGGGTGCCACCTTGTCACCCTTGGGCAATCCAAAATGGCGGCCATCCAATATGGCGCCCAAGGGCTAAGCGTATGTCTTGGTTTTAAATGCTCGTATCTCCTAAACTACTGACCCAGTCTTTATCGTTCAAACATTAAATCATGTAGAAGATAACGAGATAAAATATTACATCATTTTTTTGATACTCATACTTAAAATTAGTAACCAGAAAAATAATTGAATTTAAAACTTTAATTTTTATTAACAAATTTTCAATCATATTGCAAAGTTACATGCAAACGGCTAAAATAATCGTAAAACATGTAGAATAACTTTCCAAAGATCGTTATATTTGCTTTAATTTGGCGTATTTTTTTATCTGGATACAATAAAAGATAGCTAAGTTATTGACAGTAAAAAAAATGCTAAGTTGAAAACCTTTGTTTTTCAGTGAAAGACGTATTTAAAAGACATTTCATAATTTGTTTTACATTTCACTAACATGTAAGAAATATGCAAACGATATGTCTATTTTACTCACATGACAAACTTAAATGAAGTGACAAAACTTGTCACCGTACCTAGCTGTACGAATTCAATATGTCTGCTAAAAGTTTTTTTTTTCTCTCTTTCTTTTTTTTCAACCTGAAGTTACACTATATCTTCCGAATTAATTTATCAAACTTCTTAGCTTTACATCATTTCACAGCTTTGAACCTTTACACTACATGCGCACTACATAAAAACATTACACAGTTTTCAACTTTTATGCTACATAGGTTTTCCTGCGGAGTTATTGATCGTATGAATAATATAGCTACATTTAATTTACACTACACATTTTTCAACTTTTTCAAAATAAATACACATTTTCATGAATTTTCAATGTCATCATCACTTTCTTCGTTGTCGGTAGAATAAGTATTTGAAATTTTCGTGAAGCTATTCACACAACTACAGTGTGCGAATTAAACTTTTTAGCCAGGGGGGATAAAACGTAAGCACGGATTTCAACAGGCAACACACACATATCATCATCATCATCATATTCAGCCATTTTCTTTCCACATATCTCGGTCTGCTGCTATCCTCATCCATGTATGTATACATGCATGTATGTGTGTGGAGAGAAAGAGGAAAAAAGAAAGAAGGGAGGAAAGACATGCCGTCCCATTTCGCAAATGTGGGGTTTCTAAAACAAAGCAGTCATACTAAATCACTTACATTATGCTACTTCATAAACATCACAAAAGAAATAGCTTCCAATAGACTTCGTAGCTGCTAGTAAAAGCTCATAACACCCTTGCCACTTCCATGAAAGTACAGTAGTTTTCAACTTCTGCTAAATAAAAATGTTCCCATTTTCAATCTATTCTTGATCGAAACACCTTCTAGGAGGGAGAAATTTATCTCTGGCAGGGGCAAAAAATAAATTCTTCAAGGTGGGAAACTTCTTTGCCAGGGGGGAAATTCCGGTCATCCCCCCGCGCTAATTCACACACTGCACAACTATCGTCACCATTGCATCCACAGAAAATTGTACAACTCAATTTTGATACAAAACACCAGAATATGGAGGTCTCAACACTCAAATTGCTAGTAAACAAAGTCACACTGTTAGATCTGCGACTACAGCAGTTTACACACCTCTCATTAACACGATTCCTGGTGATCATGAACCCCAATGATGGAGGCGAAATGACTTACTTCCGAAACAAGTCAGCCCGTATGTAGTGTTTACTGTTGATCAAGCTCTTTACCGCATAACAATCGACATAATTTTGGTCCTACCCTGATCGGTTTCAAAACTTCACTATCCCACTGGGAGGCATGCACATACTTATGAGTTTTATGGGAAGTATTGGAGTGCTAATGTCAAACAGGGGTTTGGAAAAAAATTATGAGAAGTGTATTTGCAGGAGTTTTAAATACGGTGTATGCTGGCTGGAAATAAATATCCTCAAAAGCTTCGTACCCGTAGAATCGTAGTTGAAGAAATTCTCAGGCCACTACTCATTGACGATACCGTGACCAATGAGGATACTTTTGCTGTAGACCTCATCATAGATAGACTTAGCACGCTTCCCCATTTCTGGCTGCGCTAAAACTAATGGGTTTTTGTTCAGAGCACGCGATTTTGAATCCATCCGCAAGGTA
>JAGDQP010004611.1:8356-34797 GCA_022664845.1 Lepisma saccharinum | reverse complement strand
CAGAAGTGGGGAAGCGTGCTAAGTCTATCTATTATGAGGTCTATGCTTTTACAGATATCCTCGAGACAAAGAGTGCTACCAGTAGGACTTGTAAGCTGTGGATAGACTGCCTTATCAAACCAGTATTAATTTTGATTAAATTCGTCAGAGCGGAACGAGATTATTTTCAGTTTCATCTGTGGCCTGTTAAAGAAATGATTCCCTATTTCTTTGCTGCCAACAATTTTAACTACGCGAGATACTGCCTTTTATACCTAAGGTCAATGTGCAATATTCCAAACGAAGTACAGGAGGTATTCTTAAGAGGAGAACATGTTATGAGACATAAAAGTTGTATATGGAATGGCATTTGGAGTAACATGTTTATTGAGACCACTTAGGTGAAGCAAGGGTCGCAAAGGCATAATTGGAGTGACACTAAATGAAAATTTGGCAAACTGGTCGAACGGCGCAAAGAAGTTGCAGTGTGGTCAGTTAGACTTCCGTAAGTGCAATGAAACGCCATGTACCGTTGTGGTGGAAACCCAATGGCGTTTGAGCGCGGGATGAAAGTTGGTGCTGAAGGCATGTGATTTCAGAAGTCGTCCGGGCATTGAACTCCACACGCTCCACAGTCCCGTGAGTACCGCATTAAAGTTACTACGACCCATCAAGGGCAACGAAGTGCCCCCTCCCTCCCCCCTGAATGACAGCTACCGGCGACGTTTGGACAGACTCGTTCGAGCAAACGTAGAAGCAACGGTGCGTGATCTGACTGACAGCAGAAATCAATGGAGGACGTTCCAGGAACGTGTCTCAGAGGTCAGTGCAGTGCAATTTGGTCTCCATGGGGTATAGTACCCGAAGAACGACACATGGGCTACTACTAATCGCTGCCAATCGGCGGTCGCGACTCACATAGGTTCGGAAACACGCGGATTGGACCTTAGAGGACTGTTAACGTGTAGCGTGGTCAGATGAGTCACGTTTCCAATCGGTACGCGCGGATATTAGGGTCCGAGTGCGGCACTGACGCTTGAGGCCATGGACCCAAGTTGTCAACAAGGCACAATGCAAGCTGGTGGTGGCTTCGTCATGGTGTCGGGTTGTGATTACCTGGCATGGTTTAGGTCCTCTGGTCCAATTGAACCGGACATTGACCGGTCAGCGCTATGTTCGGCTGCTTGGTAACAATCTCCAGACCTTTATGAGCGTCGTGTACCCTGTCAACAATGGAATTTTCCAGGATGACAAAGCGCCATGTCACGTTGCCGCAATGGTGCGTGACTGGTTTGAGGAACATTCTGGCAAATGATTTGGTCCCATAGATATTAACCCGATCGAGCACATGTGGAATATCATCGAACAGGCTATTCGTGCCCAGGATCTTCCACCTGCAACGAATTGTGAGCGGTAATCAAAACCATATGGCTGCACATCCCTCCAGCAGACTACCAGCGACTTGTCGCGCCCCTGCCACATCGAGTTGTTGCAGTTCGCTGTACTCGAGGGGTCCCAAACGTTATTAGGTGACCATGACTTTTGGCCCTTCAGTGTATAATTGTTGATTTCAGAGGCCATAAGTGACATTGAGAAATAAAAAAAAATCGAAATACATGTGACACAGAATAGTCACATTTTGCATACGAACAAATGATAATTCAAGGTTTCTTTGTACAAAATATGGCAGTTTTCTGTAACAAATTTCGGGTTAAAAGATTGCCTCGAACTTTTATGAATTATTAGTCAATGTCTCTTAAGTATCTCTTAGCTTCTAAAATTGACAAATTAATATAATATATATACCCTAATTATATGATTAGTATTATATTCACAGAGAGTGAACACAGAAAGAAAAGAGGTTTGACCTGAGCATTTTAAGTGCAATCCGAACATTAATTGATTTCTTTAGATCTGAAATCTTTTCATTAGAATGCTGTTATGTTATCTCTTTACCACTTAAGCACCCTCAGTCGGCGACGTTCTAGGTTGTGCAGTAAACTTAATGTAAAAGCAAGTCCAGGAAATGCGGTTTTTGTCTTTTCAATCTGCAAAAATATAATATCCGATAACGTCCGCGACAGAAGGAGCTATCTGATCATAGATATTAATGGATATAGAATTAGAAAACAGGTAAAATGTAATAAATTTCGTTGTTGAAAACTAAGAAAAGTTCCTTAACCTTTTTACATCGTTCTTGTATAATTTCTTGTAAATATAATTTTGTTAATCTAACCTAAGCATCAGCAGAGGACGGTGAGTGTTTCTCTCGACGGAAGAAAGAGAAAAAAAAAGAAGGAATGGTCATTCTTTATGACCAACAAGGCCGTATATCTTAATTCTAAAGTGCCTTGAACCTGAAAAATTAGCATAAGACGAAAGCCGTCATGCACACGGTAGAAAACGCTGCAGATAAAAATGAACCATACACACACAGAAACACGGTATCCTTAAAAGACGACGTTGTGCAGTACATGTGTATTTTTTTTTCGTGTCTTGAAGCAATGAAGCTGCATTTTACTGTGGGTTCATTTTGTTTTTTGCATGTGTGTGTGTGTGTGAGTGTAGGATACCGTATAGTTCATTGAACACCACCTCACAGCAAGCAACAGACATGTTTTTCCACGCAAGATTTAAATTAGGAACAATATCGTGACGTCTTAAAGGGGAAAACTAGTTAGAAAATGTGGCGGCTGTTCTTTAATAACATTTGAGAAAACTTTTTTGACAGTTTGGTCTACTTGCTAGCTTGAGAGACAGATCCATTCTTTTTTTATATATACAGAGAAACGAAAGGAAAAATATTTAGGTTCCGTTTCATAGACCAGAAATGTCAAACACTAATGACTGTTAAATCGGGACAGGAAGACCTAATTCCGTTTTGATAAAAGATACTTTTTTTTTTTTCAATTTGAGTAGGAAAAGGTCCAGAGTTTTTAGGAACACGGAAATATATTTCGTTTTCGCCAATTTAGTTTTATGTATAATATAACGAATGAATTATTTATTAATGATGTTTGATTTATATGTTTTTATATGTATGTATGTCAATTGTTTCTTTATTCTTCCGTGCTGAACGTAAAATTCCCGAATTTCTTTTGCGGGTCTAAATAGTACAACTCAATTAAAATTCCTGCATGAAGTTGTAAATGTCTGTTATGTGCCAAGTTTATTATTCTGTATTTATTTCTATGTCAAAGATCATTAAAGTGCAGTACTTATTTTTCATTATTCATTATTTGCTGTTTGAGTGGCCCTGATATTCTTAAGGCTGCAGATCACCCCCGCCATCTTGGTATGCACTTTCCATTGATTAACATGGGAATTGTTTTACTCGTCTTATACTTTTCAGGAGTATAGTTTTAACTTCTCTTTTCGCCCAGTTTATCGTCATGTTCTCTTTTACTCATGCTACTTTATAGAAATGCAATAATTTATACAGGAACAGTATAATTTCCCGTTAAGATATTGTGATTTATATAGCAAACTATTAATAATACATTATAATTATATATTTGGAGAAACTTCACAAACCAAAACTATACAAGAGTCAAAATAACCACCAAGACAAATTATGTGAAAGCAGAACTTAAATATTCTACATCCGAGAGGCATAAAATGAGTAAAACAATTCCCGTGTAAATCAATGGAAGGATTGATTCCAAGATGGCGGGGGTGATCTACAGCGTTAACTTGCTACCAACTTGTGTATAAAAAATATTGTAATATTTTTTTACTCTTAATTTCTAATGCATGTTCAGCAATTATCGATAGGTCAAAGAATGGATTCAAGAGATTGTGCAAAAAAAAAATTGAATAATGGAAATTCAATAATCAATGGACACGGGCACGCTTCCAAGTTAGCCATTGCAATGGAAGCGTCATCGCTAGTGCCATCTCTCATTGATTATAGATAACAAACTTTTGCATCTTTTAATTGACAAGTGTTAGTTCGTACATTTTGAATGAAGTTTAAAACTTGTCTACTTTCGATAAACTTTAGTAAACTTTATTTTTATATGGGCCAGTCTAGTAACTTTGGACCGTCACGATTCGAAGTTAGCTGTTAAGTGTTAAAATCCACACCCATGCCCCAGCCGGGACTCGAACCCGGGACCTTCGAGCCGATGGCCTACCGCCGCAGACCCCTCGGCCACCCGGCCGGCTTGTCTGCTTTCGAGTGCCCATCATATTGAGAACTGAACAATGTTACAACCGCCAAATATGTGCGAAATTTAAAAAAAAAAAACTTTTATTGTCTTCGCTCAAGAACTATTAACAAAAATGTTAATTAAACAACAAGAATTGTCAGTGCTAGTTTATTCTTGGGGGACGTTTCATGACGTCAAAAGAATTCAAGATGCGTTGCCAACAAACAAATCTTGCAAGATTGAAAGTATTTCCAAAAAGTGCACAAGATATTGTCAGCCTCTGGATCTGTTTGGTTTCCGAAATGAAAGACTATATAAGGATACTCTCTACCCATATCTACGTACACAGCTTGATTTATATACATCCGAAACAATATTATCAAGATTATGTCAATTCTACACAATCAACTCAATTTGAATCGATGCTTGGTACCCTTTTGCAGTATTCCTTTTACAAACATGGCATGCGATCGGCATATCTTTGGATTCTTCAGTTAAGTTCGTATTTTGAAAATGTATTACCTGTTTTTCTTTTCAAAAAGCAATGGTTTCTTTCTTGAAATTTAAGATACGTTAACTATTCTATGAAATTTATTGTAAACATTTTTCATTTTCGAGTGCGCACTCGGAAACTTCCCTTGTCAGTGTGTATGTAATTTAATTACTTAAATTAAAAGGGGTGGAAGTGGCATTTGAAAATAATTTTAAAAAAACGAGTTCGTCTTTTATAATTAATATGATACGCAATATGTGTGTCACAAAAGGTTCACATTTTGTAAAAACAACGCATTATATGAATATTTTCTGTCACACATATTTCGTGTCATATACAAAAGATTAATTCAATTTTTTTTTTATTTTTCAAATGTCATTTGCAGCCCTTTTGTTTCAAGTAACTCAATTGAAATTACATTTTTTTTTTTATTCAAAATACTTTTAAAATGTTTCTTTACTTTCTGTTAGATTTTTTTTCTCTTCAGATTCTGATGTTGGTTGTATGTTCATGAATATAGTCATATTGAATTGTGTGAAAAAAAAAATACTCTCATGCTTTAAAGGGCCCACGGTTGTGCCGAATGGTTAGCACTTTTAGTTTCTGTGTTCAACGTCACGGGTTCGTTCTCGTAGAATGCATTGAATTGAGTGGTTCAGAGCCCACTTTACCACAACGTGTAGGTAAGAGCTCACTATCTCGTTTAGAACATTAGTAACAATTTACCCAGTGACAACTACAATAAAGCACATGAATATGTGATGTATACTTTCAAAGACAGAGACCAGTTCATTGTGAACCGATAATAAACATAATGTCAATTACTTTTCTGTCATAACACGCATTAACAATCACGTCTCGACATTTCTTACAATAATAGATGACAGAGAAATCAGTCTTGAATCGATCTATTGATCATTGACATTTCGTTTTAAATTTTTAATTCGGTCACAGAGAAAGTTATTTGTGACACAACCTAGTGTAAAAGAAAGTCGAACGGAAGTTGACAAAGTCGCAGAGCAAAAGTTTTCTTTTTCTTTAACTTTGGTTTCGTAACACGTGACACGCAAGAAGATGATAGCGTTTTTCTTATCAAAGCCGGTATCAATCAGCAATAGAGAATATTTTTAATTAGTTATTAACGAAACTTTATAATTTTGGGGTCTTTTACAGCTTCATAAGTTTGTACTCAGACGAGCGATTTTAACCTCGTCATCGGAAGTGGAATTTATGACCACTTGTATAAGATATTTTGCTCCGTGTATAAATTTAGACTCAAATAAGGTTTTATGCAAAACAAACCTACCTTATGAAAAAGTATTATCAACAACCTTAAATTCAGCAAACAAGTTAGAAATCAATTAAACAAACTTACCCCAATTATCCAGTGCTTTTTATCTTTTACGTCAGGAGCTTTGAAGATCTGACACCAATATAGATCCATAACTTCCGTTTGTATCTCAACCTATATTGAAGAGAAAATGATGATAACATTAAGTGCAGACGATATTAATAACAATATTTAGATGTAAAACAACTGAGTGGCCAAATATAATATCACACACTTTCTCTTTAAATATACAAATTGACGCCGAGTCAATTTGACTTGTTTCAATTTCGAATTGATCGATCCGCCATTTGTGACATAGAATAGTAGCTGAGTAGAAATCTTAAGAGGAGATAGTGTCATTTTAACTGGTCCAGTTGCAATGGTTTATTTGGATTTTTTCAATTCAATTTTTGTTCCTCCAATAATAATACACATTGGTGTTTGGAGAATTCAGACACTAACAATGGTGTTCACATACACGATGTTCTGAAGTATGGACAGTAAGTTTTTAATATATTCAATAGATTGGTAATATAGACAATAACATTTGTGATATAGATTTGTGAACATATAGATTTACAAAGTACATAATAATAGTCACTAACGAATGGTATTCACGGTATTTATATATTGTGTAGAAGACACAATAAGTTTTTAATACAGACAATAAATTTGTAATATAGACAATGAGTTTGTAATATTGATAATAATATTGTAATATGAACTTGTGTTCATAAAGATTTACCAAGTTCCTGATAGTATATATACTTAGTTTAATATATTTATGCGGCATACTGAGTTGAGCTGCTGTGGAATTTTATGGTAAGAATTCTTTTACATCGTAATATGCCTTATGCAGCAAATGTTCCTTTAACTGTTTCTTTCTTCATTCCTTATATGTGTTGGCAGCTGATTGTATCAGGTCGTCCGGAAACTAATGTAGTTTTTTGTGCTCCGAACTTTGAGGCGATTTTTTTTAGATATACAAGAGTGAATTAAACTCAAGTGTTACATAGTAACATTTTTTTCTTCTTGTAGATCTCTGGTTGAGTATGAATAACATTAAACTTAAAGAAACACGTATCCGCCATTGCATGCGTTATGAATTTCGCAGAGGAAATAACGCAACTACAGAAACCAAGAACATCAACAGTGTTTATCTACATTTCTTGGATGTCCGCAAATGCCAGTGATCGTTTACCAAATTCAGGTCTGATATTATGGAACTGTCATTTGCCCATTGTTTCGGATGACCCACAGAGCTGGACAATGACCTGTTGCGTCACGCCATTGAAGCAGATCCCCATCTAACCATCAAGGAATTGGCACATCAACTCCACTCATCATGATCTAAGGTGCAATAGAACCTCCATCAAATTAGGAAGATCCAGAGGGAAGGTGTTGGAGTCCCACATCAACTTTCGGATGTTAACAAAAATCAGCGTGTAACAATACGCAACTCTTTGCTCCTTAGACACGACAAGGAACCGTTTCTTCATCGAATCGTGACAAGGGATGAGAAATGGGTTCTATACGTTAATCCTAAACGCAAAAAAAAAAAAAATAGTGACTTTCTGCTACTAAAAGGCCTGTGCCAACACTGAAAGCTGATCTGCATCTTAACAAAGTGTCATTGTGTGTATGGTGGAATATTTGTGGTATAGTGCACTATGAGCTACTCCCACCGGTCAGACCATTACTGCTGCCGTTTATTGTGACAAATTGGAACGTCTTCATCAAGTCCTGACCAGTAAACATCCGGCATTGGTCAACAGAAAAGGTGTTATCATGCATCATGAAAATGCGAGGCCGCACGCAGCAAGACAAACACAGCAGAAATTCAGAGAGTTGGCCTGGGAGGTTATGCCTCACCCACCACACTCTCCAGACATTGTCCCATCTAACTACCATCTTTTCAGGTCTTTAGAACAATTCCTTTCCAAACATTCTTTCCGTGATATTGACGATGTCAAAAACGGGTTGCTTGAGTTTTTTTAAAATTAAAACCACCTTCGTTTTTTAAAGAGGGGATCGAAAAGTTGGCTGAGAGATGGCAAATGGTGTTAGATAATGATCAGTGGCTGCGAAGGCTCCCGCGAGCCCCGCCGCGCTGGGGGGGGGGGGGCGACAGAAAGGGGTCCCCAGGCAACTAATAAAATATAATTATGCGTTGAAAATAATAGGCGACGATTTCACATTAGTCACAGATTATATGGAATCGGAGAGAAAGAGGATACAATTGTGCAAGATCGGTAAAATAAATTGATATGGGTATATCATTAGGAAGGAAGAATTGTTGAATTAAATATTGAATTTTAGTTAATTATTTTCAGTGAAATGTTTATATTGTTGGTTATTCTATAAATTAATTTGGATTTGAAATATTTTAAAGAATGTTACTATTGAATGCATAGAGTTAGGAATATAAATAGAGGAAACCTTAGGCTGTATTGTTGGAGAGGGGAATGAAGCCAAGACACGGAAGGGACGAGGCATTTCGGCCATCTTGTGTGGCCCCATATTCAGACACCCTCTTTTCCGAGTATTGCCTCTCTCAGGTGCACTGGATAAAAACGACCGATATTATGGAGACGAAAATACTCGCATCCTCTATCGAAAGAGGCAATCCTCACAGTACTCGGTATAGAGGGACTCTAATGAGGCTACACAAGATGGCTGCCGATGAACTGAATTTGGCTTCATGTGACGTCATGTATGTTCTCTCTATTTTCTTCTTAACTCTATGATTGAATGAGTATTTATCTTGTTTATTGAAATGTTAAACAAAGCAATGAAAACAGAGAGTAATGTCTGTTTGGTTTTAAGCGACATTATAGGCGAGATAAATAAAAGTATTAGCAAATGAATATAAGGACTTTAGGTAGGAAAGAAAAATGAAAACAATTTAATTAGGTATAATTTGAAATTAATTATGACAAACTGGGAATATGTGTTTCTGTCAATAAGGAGAAGGAAATCGAATTTTAAGGGGCAATGGCACGTGAAATTTGTTACCATATGTATGTAAGAAGTGATGTATGGTATGTTTGAAAGTTCCACAATTTGATTTAAATAAATCGATTGTTTTGCCTTCGCGGCTATTACCAGATTTTTATTTCCCTGTTCTTAGCTAGGTGCGGCGGGAGTTGCAGAGCTCTGAGCTGTATTGGCTTCTGTCCATCAAATAGTTAGTCCTGCTAAGAGAGATTTACGAAGGGGAAAGCGAGTAGTCTCCACTGTTCTCGTCGGGAAGGGAAGGTCTGGATAAGCAGACTTGGAGCAGTTCCTTTCTTTTCTCTCCGGGATGAGCATTTAGTTAGTTTTGGTGTCCTTAAGCTAAACCTACGATTTCTGTTATCAGATACTTTGAGATTGAGTCATATGAGCTAGCTCTCAGGTTTAAAGGAATCTACAATCTACAAGAACGACGAATACATTTACACATTATAATATTACAACGTATCTATTAATTAAGTAAGTATTTCAATAATGGAAGATCACGATCATATCTTTTTACTTCTAAATAACACTGAACTGTATTGTTTTTCGGGACCCCGTCCGTTGAACGGGGCTCCAAAACCAATGTGGGACCAAATAATACATCATCTTTACCAACAAATAAAAATTTAATTGGGTCAAAGAACATATTTTATGAAAATCTTACTACCGATAATGTTCAACAGTAATCAAAGTTTATTTTAAACAATTATTCTGTATTAGAATTTCTTTCTGGGCCACCAACGGTCTAGAAATAATTAAATAATCGCTTAATGATAGATACTGTATCAATGATTGAAAATAAAACAAGCTTTAAGTTTAGACCTACATCTAAATATGTAAATATGTAGAGGCTAACACTGTAAATACAATAACATCGAGCAGAGAACTTTGACTATTATTGTAAACAAAACTGTGCAGAAATTAAGTGTGTTCGTGTTAAAATTTGAACTGTGCTAAAAAGTAGTGAATTTTTTTTCTAAGTTATATGTTTTTTTTATATTATATTTTATTGTTACTTAGACGCGACTGTAAAACGTTATTTTATTGGTTTATCATTTATTTTTTTTCGTCGAACACTAAACAGGTTTCTCTTTCCCACTTTCCGTTAGTCAATCTTACCGTTACGTCATCCGTAAAGCACTTATATAGGTCAAAGATATAAAGGTTAAGCATACATCTTGTAGGCCATATACTGTATATATTCAGAGTTCGTGTAATTTTAAGCATTTTATCAAAGGGCTCCTTATTCGTTCCGCGGGAAGGCCCCCAATTGCTTACCGCCGCCACTGATAACGATGGAGATTATACAATGGTATAAGAAATAAAATAATTTATGTTCGATCTAAGTGTAATCCTTCCTGAAAAACATTATTTGCCGGATGCCCAAATATTTTGACACCCGTATGACTAGGGGCTCCTTGAACAAAGCTTAGTGTGATTTTTCCTCTTTTCTTCTAGTGTGATATCTATGTTTTCTTATCAGTATATCTCGTTGTTTGTTTTGGTAAAGCTATTTCATAAAGATATAAAGAAGGAAGTGTCAGTATTCTATATTGTTTAAAGAGTTCTTTGCAGAAAGTTAATCCGGTAACTTTGGCGATGATACGCAATGCCTGTTTACAGAAGATTGACACTTTTGTTAATTCGTTGCCCCAGAATATGATGCCATAACTTATTATTGAATAAATAAGTCCATAACAGACCTGAATTAATGTGTTTGTACTTAATGTCGTGGTTTAGTATTCTTAGGGCAAACAATTTAGAATAACGTTTGTTTTTACCTGAGTCATGTGACTCTTCCATTTAAGATTTTCGTGTATTGTCATTCCTAAAAACGTTGATTCGGTGTTTTATGTTCACATTTTAAAAGCTGCCTGGTTTTTAATATATTTTATTACTACTACGAAGCAAATATCTGTGACTGAAATGGAGATTAGGAGTTGTTGAAAGTGCGCACAATTCAGGTTCGTTTCCTCAAATTTACTAGCATTTATCATACAAGTATGGTTTTCCGAGTAAAATTTTTGAGAAAGTCATAATATATATCCCTTAGTGTTTCAAAAAAAATGTCAGTATTTTCAACTATCGGCAGTAATTCTGAAAAAGCAGCGAGAAATTGCTTTTACGTTACTGAAAGTGTTCAATTTCAGTGTGATTTCTGCACGCATGCGCAAAAAGAGAAAATGATTTTCTTATTGTAACCATACGTACAATTCTGGACAAGGGTTTGCTGCTCTGCGTCAAATTGATCGCTTATTTTCGCGGAAATGGAAATATTCTCAATCACTGGGAATTCCGTTTCCCTAACTGACAAAACGAAAAGTGGCTTAAATGTAAAGTAAGTCGTTGGAGTAAGTTAGTGTAACACTTTCGAGTTTCTGAACAACATATTTCTGAACCTTTATACTGTTTTCTTCTGGTGTTCATTTATCACTTGCAGCTTGGTGCAGTCAATAAGTCACTGGACTTTTAATTCACCGACTCGTGTTGAACTTCCGCTTGAGATTTCCCTTTTTAACTTTTACTTCCAGCATCCCTAAAAGTTGAATGTATGTTTTCTATTAGTCAAGTTACTGGAAATTTCCATGGAGATAGATTACCTGGCTATTTTCATGAACGTTTCTGAAAAATTTTCAAATTGAGTGACGACTGGAACAACCCTGCACTTCAGTCACAGATATTTGTCGAAATAAAAACGTACGTTGCTATGCGGCAAGGTCTAACCATCTATTTCAACTTTCTCAGTTAAAATGACGTCATCTTGTCTGCTCATTGCAATGCCAAGAACTATTCAACTGCTCTATACCATTAACGTCTGAGCAAATTCGAACTTAAAACATATTACCTGTCTCGGCGCCACCCTATAGTAATGGATATTAGTATACTCCCCAAAAACATTCTTAATAAAGTTCTGTTAAACAGGAAGCATATCATCATCATATTCAGCCGTTTTCTATCCACTGCAGGATGAAGGCATCACCCTTTTCTTTCCACATAACTTGGTCTGCTGCTATCCTCATCCATGTAGGTCCTGAAAAACGCTTGATTTCATCTACCCATCTTACATTTGGACGTCGTTTTGGTAGATTCTTTTCTCCAGGATTCCAGTGTCCTGCATTTGTCGTCCATCTTCCATCTGTTCGTCTAGCTATGTGACCGGCCCAACTTCACTTCATCTTATTCGCAATCTTCATTACATCCTCTACCTTTGTTTGCATATATGAATAACTGATTGCTACTGAAAGCTAGGATGTGTCTGGACGCAGACCGAGCGAGGTGTGCAAGGGGGCACGGTGCGTCCGAAGGGAACTGGGCCGCAGAGCTACGGAGAGCGCAACCTCCAGTTAGCGGTGGGCATACGCAAAAGTGCTGTTTTCTTTTCCACCTGTTATTTGGTACACATAACAATCATTTTATCTTTATCTTATCCCAATCTCTGTGCTGTTCATTTGCACGGTCGAGACAGTCGTAATAAAAAAACTTTGTGAAAACATCCTTTTCTCCAACAATTCGTACTAAAGAGTATAAAAAATTCTTCATGCATGATTAGAAAGAAACTCATGCGGCGCGCAAATTGCAGAAATTATAAAGTGACTGTATATGAGAGCGCGCCCCATGCGATCTGAGTGTGCATCCAGATACATCCTAGCTTTCAGTAGCAATTAGTTATTTATATACATCCTAGCAATTATTAAATAATAAATATAAACATATAAAATATATTTTGAAAGAAAAAGAGAAGAAAGGGTGTTGTCCCGGGCGGGACTCGAACCCGGGACTATTTACTCAAGAAGCCAACGTCTTGACCATTTGTCCACGAAGGTGGCCTGGCGTACACCCTTTTCGAACTTGTATTTACAGTGCATATGTTACGTAAAAGCCCGGTCACGTGTCTTATTTTTGGTTATGTTCTACCACTTTAAATATAAAGTAGTGTTCTACCACTAAAAATACATAACATATATCTTTTTCGAGCCAACTGTTGTCTTAGTTTTTCTTTTAAATTCAATTTTCAAAATTTCTAACCCCTCTAAAAATTTGAATTTGGCTCCAACATAAATGAAACAATTACCATCTTGTAGAACTTAAAAACATCTTCAATTTTTTTAAAAGAAAGTCATCGTAGCTGCAAATCCGACCGAGATATCGCTAAACTATCCTCCCCCCCCCAAAAAAAAAAAAAACTTTAATTTATTTTGAGGTTAGGTTAGCATCTTTTGAGCTGAACTTTTGTGGCAAGCCATCATTTGTGATGCTGAATATGGTAGTATTTTTCTTTATCACGATTCCTTCCAAGGCACTTTTCACCATCTTACCCTGCTAGGCCCTTTATTATTAATAATTGCTTTCTTTCATTTTTGGTACTGAAAAAATTGACTATGGGAACGTGGAGTTTAGCTACTATATCCTAAAACGTTGTCACTAAATTTCTTATTGTTTTGTTGACAACCGCGCTCTGGTTCACGTTACAACTTGTCGGGATGAGCTGAAACTAAGCCATGTGAAACAAATAAGCATTACTATAAAACCATGTTACAATCTAAATAACTATTTGTTATACTACTATGTTAAAGTATACTCACATCTGTCATTCGTATTTGCCATTCCATATAACGGGATGGTTTGTAAGGGTATTTCATTTTAGGATAAAATTGAATAAACTTTGATCCGTGTGGATCTTTCTCAGGTTCAATATTTCCATAATTATCAGCAGGATACGGATCATGATAAAAGTATGCCCATTTCACAAGAACTCCTCCCATCTGAAACAGAAAAGAAAAAAATATATAAAGATTTGAACATAAATTAACAGGTTATGAATTTAAGTCTAAACAAATCACATAACACAAATAACAGGTAAGTTATTGTAGTTGCTCTTTGCAAAAGAAAAAAAAGTAGGGGAAAGTTGGCCAACATAGGCAGGTGCAACTTTACTTCACTTTAGTGTGTGTATTGAACAACTAACCAAGATGCTTTTAGGCTCCTTTTAAAGTTTCATCCCTTTAGTACACAGAGATTAGGTAAATAGATGTCATTGCTGTTCTGATTTCACTTGGAAACTGCATTTCATAACACATCGAAAATCATTAGTATAAACTTATATATAATCCCTATTTCCGAGCGCAGAACCTATGAAAATAGCGATGATACTATTATAGGGAGATATATCAATATATAAAGAGTTCAATATATAAAAGACTGTGAAATAAAGATGAAAAGTATCATTTCAGATTTGATAATTTATACAAATATTACAAAATAATTTTGAACCTTTCCAGAACAATACCTCTTTAAATCGTCATATAAAAAACATTTTTAATAGTTTCAGAAATTACTTACAATCTCGTTACAAATAGCCTGATTAAAGTGTGCGGGGGTCTAAATGGGCTTCGATTCAGAGCCTCCACTGCTTCAAGGGTCCTGCCAAATTAAATCAGTTACCCTTACAACCACGGAGGATATGTTACAAGGGCCCTAACATAGTCAGAAGCCCAGGGCGGGTGTCAATAGCCCAGGACCTCAATAGCTTAATCCATCATTGCAAATAGCGAGCTCCATTTTGGTCAACAACTTGGCTCCTCATTTTGTTCGACAGCCTAAGATTTAAGATTTCAAAATGGCTCTGTTCACCAAGTTACACAAGATTAAGCAAGCTACCACATGATTACACCTAAATAAATGCAAAATAAGGTTAGGTACTTATATTTTACAGTCAAGGTATACAGATCCATAAACAAGCGACAAACTTGATGTAGAAATAAATCGAAACGTAGAAAAAATTTTACATTTTTTTTAAAACAAAACCCACTCGGAGGTGCGTTATCCATGAAATCATCACAACTGACGAAACTCCATCTGTAATGCATCCAGTAAGTAATTTTACTCACACTCGCTTGATGGCGTCATCAATATGACCTGGGAGTATACCTTCTCGTTCTATCCGACCGCCCCGCTTTATCATTCTCTTTCCTAAGAATGTCAGGATTTCTCTTTTTAAGCAAAAGGAATTTTCTTGTGATAAACGACAATCCTTTATTTTCGAACTTTGTTTTATTAGTAGCAATCATTACTGGACATTTTGAGTGTCAATTATGTTTAAATGTTACATACACTGTGTTAGGAATAGAAACCAAACTTATACAGTATACATTGCACTCGTTTACTGAAAGTTGATCTGTTGACTAAAGTCAATAAAAGGCAGAAATGTGTTTGTAAAATTTTGCGTGATTTAACCCAGAGCTTTAAAACAAAATGGTGTTTATAAACAAAAGTGATACCAGGAACTATGCCAATTTGAAGAGGACTGTAAAACCAAAATTGCAGTGTTCTAACAAGGAACACTCGACAGGTGTCAGAGCCCGAGTTTGGTGAAAATTCGTATGTAGGTATAGTGCCTAGATAAACCTTCCCACCAAAATTATAGGTACTGCCGTCAACAAACAACGACAAGGGAACTCGAGAAATATGGAACGCAGAGAGCAAGTAAATCGAATACAGAGTACGGAAAACGTCTTTTCTTTTACAAACTGGTACATATATTGAAAGTAAATGGGTATTAATGGTTACTGGACAGGAGGTGATATATGCTGGAGCGTATGACGACAATGACCGCCATCTTCAAAGTGGTCATCTTGACTATGCCTCATTAAAAAAAATAGTAAGTAGGTCATGTGATATATCAATCTGTGCTGCAATGTTCCAAGAAACCCAATGACGAAGTCAATTTTGGCATAATTCTTATTCTATACGACAAAATAAAATGTCGAATTAAACTGGAGAAGACCACTTTTTCCTAGTATAACACCTTCTTGAAATTGGGACTTCATCTTTCGTTAGTGTATTTAAAACTTTATAGTGCACTTCATGTCGCGGCCACGAGGGTAATATTTTCTAACATAACTTTACCTCTTATGTAGCCGTTTGGTTTACGTTCCTTCAACTGTTTCAACAAAAATGTGTTTTCATCATTCAGCTCACATATTCTCCAGCTGAATTTCACGTTCCGTTTTTTCAAACAGGATTATAGTTATACCAAAATTGACTTTGCCATTGAGTTTCTTGGAACATTGCAGCACAGATTGATATATCACATGACCTACTTACTATTTTTTTTTAATGAGGCGTAGTCAAGATGACCACTTTCAAGATGGCGGTCATTGTCGTCATACGCTCCAGCATATATCACCTCCTGTCCAGTAACCATTAATACCCATTTACTTTCAATATATGTACCAGTTTGTAAAAGAAAAGACGTTTTCCGTACTCTGTATTCGATTTACTTGCTCTCTGCGTTCCATATTTCTGGAGTTCCCCTGTCGACAGCACCTACAGTTATTTGTTGACGACAGCACCTATAATTTTGGCTGTGAAGGCTTATCTAGGCACTGTACCTACGTACGAATTTTCATCAAAATCAGGCTCTGACACCTTGTAAGTTGAGTTTTCAAATATTCTCCCGAAAGATTCTCAAGGTCCAGTAATAACATACGGAACATAGTTTTATACTCCTATAAAACATTATAAATATCCCCCCTCTCCCCAAGAAAGAAGTTTCTCTGAAAGAAATTCTGTTTAAGATGTCTGTATAAACAGTGGAAATCTTGCTTTAACCTGCAATGTTCGACTGTAGTCGAAAGCAACAATTTTCCTCTTTGCTGAGTAATTCGACTATAGTCCAAGTTACTGAATTTTTCTTTGTACTTTACTCCGATAAACTTATTGGATGAAGTGAATAAAAACGAGTAAATGCTTATTCTTGCCTATTTTTAAGTAAACACTTCGGATTAAGTGAAGAAAAAGAGAGTATATTTTCCATCAGGAGTAAATACTTGTGTTTTGAAAGTAAATACTTCTGTGGTAAGTAAATGCTCGGAAGTTAGAAGCATTTACTTAAATAAGACAATAAAACTAACTTGCAAGTAATCTCTCAATTGAGTCAAGAAAATACTCTTTGAGTAAAAACAAACTTTTATTCATCTGATAGGCGAAAAAATACTTTACTTGCGAGTAAACACTTTTGAGTATTTGCTTCCTTTTATTCATTTCACCCATTGAGTCGCATAAACGTTATGTAGTGTTTTCTCTGCCAAGAAATGCAGAATTCACCGCCATTTTTGCTAGCGAAATTAAAAATTCTCGCCTTTAGCCCATATTTTTTTAGTTTTTTCCTCCTCTTCTTCTCTTACATATTGGGCAAGATTGGCACAAGTGCTACCCTTGGAGGAATAAGATAGAAGGAGACGCCCAAGCGTACCCCTACTTCGAAATTAAATTGAAGCCGAAAATGGCCGCCGCCCCGGCTGTATGTATCGCGGTCTGCCATATTGCGTATGGAAGAAAATTGAAGTATTGCGTTCACAGACATGCAAATAACCAGATCACTCTTGGTGCTTTTATGAGAGTTTAAAAATGGTATTGAGTTGTGTCGCTTTCGGATGTATCAACAGATACAATAAAAAATGTCTCAATGTCACATTTCACAGGTGAGTGTTAGAGAAAACTTCTGTCGAAATATAAAATGTTGATATAAATTGATGGCATGGAGACAATTAAAAGTGCTTTTCTATGCTTTTCATTATGCCGTCAATATGTTAATTCGAGAATTTAAAGACAAGGATTGCTGTTCTATTTTTCTCATAGGGTTTAAATAATTACAAGAAAACTGACTAAAGGAAATGTCAGTAGTATTCATTATATTTCATGCACTTTGGGGAATTGTTTTTCGTTACGCAGCGTTCGATGTTCACTGGAAGTTTTGTTTACCCCTTTATGTTGATCTATACAATATTTTATAAGCACTAACAAATTATCTGTGTATGTTTGTATTCTTTAACCATAATACCAAACCTTCAGGTGTAAATTAAATGTGATTACAATTCAATAATGTGATTTATAGGGTGGCCGTATCAATGTTTGACCAAATAAGGAAAATTTCAACTCGAAGCAAGAACTGACGTTTATATAATAGAAAAAATGTACGAAACAAACCCTAAGACCATGCAGAATAAATCAAAGAAAAAGTAGCTCACATTTATTTCATTTAACACAACAGACAAATATATTGCTGAAGGTGTAGTTGCACCAGTAGTTGACCAGTTGTAGTAGCCAATTGCGAACTACGATTGTTGCAGTGTAGATCATTGATTCTATTTACTGTAGGATTATTTGATTCAAGGAACAACGAAGGAATGCAATAATTAATTATTTCACTGTACCTTCTACTTGATATGCACGGATATCTTCTGTCCTCTTATTGTGCGCTCTGCTCTCTTCCAAATGCCCTTTACATTTTTTATTTGATTTTGGAGTACTGTATTTCCTGATTGCACAGCATTTGGAGACTACACTATTAAACCTTATGGAAGTATAAAACGCACTGTGTTTACTACTATATCCAATAGAAACTATTATTATTGTTTGTCTCCCTTAGTCAACCACTGGCGACTGGTCCATTACTGGTACGGTCACCATGTAGCTTCGCATGTCATAGACCAGGTGAATGAGAGAATAAATTGTAACAAAACTTTTCGAAATGAACACTTTATGCTTTCTGAATCTTAGAACCACTGTTATAAACATATGTATCTTACATGATGTATGTGTACATGATTCAAGGGGTAAATTGTAATTTATGGTAGTCAAGAAATTTAAAAATTATAGCTATTGAGCTATTTAGGTCACTTGCGGCCATTAAGGATTGCTCGGTGCACATATTTAAGAGGCTATCCCTTCTCGCACGTCTCGATAAAGTCGATATCGCACGGGAGGAAATTCATGCATAGATACAAAATAATGCTGAGTAAGCGAAGGTGGGTTAATTAAAGCCAGATTATGTCTCATGGATTGCATCTTGCTATTGCCTTATCAGACACATTCTAATTCCCGCCCTTCTGCTACCGTAGAGTTCCCTCTTCACTGGTCTTTCTGCTTTATTCTCCATTAATTCGAGACGGCAATGCTTAAATTTTTCAATATTAACGAATTCCAAAAATTTTACCTATTATTTTACCCCTCTGCGGAATTTAATCTGGAATTAATAACTAATTTATCTAAGTTACAGTGTAAGCATTTCTTTCTGGTTTAGAATTGTTTAATGATATATATACAAGTTAAACCTACGAATAGTGAGGATAATGCAAGTAATAAGTGAAGGAAAATTTAAAAGAACTGGGAAGACCGCTGGACAAGGTGAACCAAGGGTGAATTGTCATTACCTTCCTCTGGATCAGAAGTGAAGAAAAAAGAGGAACATCCACTCCCTGAACGGATTTTGAACTCATAAAGCTGTGTCGGCCGCGTTCGCAGAAGAATTCCTTAATGAGCACATCTACCTATGTGGCCAGGGGTCTTACGCATTTAACGGCTACATATGTCAATATTTTTCATTGTGCAGTGTTTATTCTGCTAGATTTTTTTTTTTTATTCAACCGCACCTGGAGTTAATTTAAACGTTGCCTAAAAAACAAATGTAAGTATCATGACATATGATATAGATTTCATATAAATATTATCTGTTTGGTGTACATAAAACAATAGGGAATTCGTGGTTTTCTTCCATACGCAAGATGGCGGATGGCCGCACTGGACGATTGACGGGCAGCCATTTTCAGCTTCAAAATTTGGCAGCTTGGGCGTCTCCTTCTATCTAATTCCTCCATGGTGCTACCTCGCTGGAATCTGTGCTCTATACGCTTCTTAAGGCTCAATCCCAGTGGGTTTTCCCGCCTTTTTCGTTTTACGTCAATTATTCAAAATTCCGTGCAGGTAAACAAAATTTAATTTTCACAGACCAAAGTTCATTTCGTACTTCAGTAATGGGTACAATTAGTTTTAAAGAAACGTTAGTCATAACTTGAGGATTGTGTGCAGACACTTTTGGGACAGAATAATGGCCAAAAAGTGTCTGCACACAATCCTGAGGTTACTAGTAGCATTTCTTTAAAACTAATTGTACCCATTATTTAAGTACGAAACGAACTTTGGTCTGTGAAAGTTAAATTTTGTTTACCTGCACCGAATTTTGAATAATTGACGTAAAACGAAAAAGGCGGGAAAACCCACTGGGATTGAGCCTTAATGAGGTATAATTCATATCGTAACTATAGGTAGAAGTGTGACAAGGGTCTTTAACGTCAAGGTCAATGCTCTATTCAGAACCCTTATATGGAAGAGTTGTGCATAGGTTATTCTATTTTTCTCCCTTTGTATTACACCGATGTTTCTAATTCTTTGCGATGTTTGACATTAATATATAAAATATACATTGGCGGGATTTTGTTTGCGTGCGATAAGTGGAAGTGTTGTCAACTTCCCACGATTTCATAAAAAAACATTACGTTATCTCCCTTGTTTTTGTTCTACATATTGTGAACCCCTTAAGCAATGAAAGTAGTTAAAATAGTCTGCTAATATTCCAAAATTTAATTATTGAAAATTACTCACGTAATTTGTGCCGAAAAATAGAAATAAATCCAGTCGCCATGTTTGGATAAGGATGAGCAGGTTAGCATACTAGTTATACTTGTGAAATACAATGAAATTTATGACGTCAAGAGAAAAACTGTACAGTGTATACCTTAGAGCAAATAACCATACGCTTATGATGGGAACATGGACTTTCGTTCTCGATCAGGAACGAAATTCTCCGAAAGGCCAGGTCAGACAAGTACCTTGACAGAACCTTGCACCTACGTTCTCAGCCTTGTAGCAAGGACTAAAATTAGTATATAAGACCGACCAGCCAATACTCCATCTCCTCATTAGCATCGTTACTCTGAATATCAACGATACTCCAGGCTACTAAGGGTCAGTTCTACAATCGACCGCTAAGCTTCTAGTCAGCGCTAAGTTGAGACCAAGTCTGATTTTGACCAATGAGAGTACGCAAAGTAAGAGTTGCCCTCAACTTATGCGCTAAAGAAGTTTAGCGGTCGATAGTTGAACTGGCGCTAACTAGAACATCTCTTGCTATTCCAGATATGAATACGGGAAAATACTCGAAGTTCTTTTACTTTGCATCTGGCATAGGCTAGGCAAACTTGATATTACACTTTAACTGTATTTACTTTGAATTGAATAGCTTTCGCTTATAGTCATTTATATATCATTTCCGCCCCCGTCATTTCAGGTATTTACTTTGACATGAATACCTTTCACTGTTAAAGTAGCCCTCAGGTATAAACGAACAATCTGTCGTCGTTCACAATATTGAGTACTATATGCATAACCCTTACCTCACTGGCATTTGTGTTTACAAAGCTTTTCAAAGAGGTATACATTATATAGCTATGACAATGACCCTCACCAGGGTTCTGAAAGTAAAGATCTATGATTTTTTAATAAAAACACTGCCGCACGTCTAAAGGTTAAACATATGGTGACAATACTGACAAATGGATTGCTTGTGGGGACTGGGAACCCCACAGCTTTTTTCTCCTAGGATGTCAGTTTGGTCAGAATACGTTGAACTAATTTTTCCATCCAAAAATGGCACTCTTGTCTATACGCACCGAAAGGGTTAAAGTAAAAGGTCAGAAAATAGCGCTTAACGTTAAATATTTTTAACGGAGTTCGACGTTGCAATAAATGAAAGTATTGTCATTCAATTGATTTTTTCATTCTCTTTATATAACTCGTGAACATCTGCAGGTGGTTCTTCTGTCCTCTTTATGAAGTTCTTTCTTCATTGTTCTCCTCTATTGTTTACGTAAGACGGGAAATTGTTTTCCTTCTCCGGACGTTCCACACTACTAGACGAACATTAATCAATATTTAGTAGGGTTAATTTCCTTTGCTAGAAGACTTTGTGTATAGGAGCGGAAGAAACAAACTATTATACACTGTACTAACTAACTAACTCTATGGCTTATGGAACTCGCACGTTCATCACCGCAGTAACAAACGTTTGCCATTGGATTCTATCCTGGGCAAACATCAAGCCAGTTTTCATCACGAACACCTACTTCTAATACTGTCCTCCTAACGACGTCTCGGTCTTTCCAATGGTCTCCTTCCATCCGACCTTCCAACCAGGATAGAATATTATCTTTGTTTTTTCCCCATCCGACCTACATGGCCTGCCCACTTTAGTCGTTGCGATTTCATTATTTTTACAACATCTGGTGAATCGTACAGTCCGTGGAGTTCTTTATTATGCAGTATCCTCCATTCTCCAGTCATCTCCTCCCGTTTCGACCCGTATATCTGTCTCAAAACTTTATTTTCAAATACACTTAATTTATGTTCATCTTATAGGATCGTACTCCAACTTTCGCAACAGTAAAGTATTATCAGCAGAATAACCGTTCTGTATATTTTCAGTTTCAATTTCCTTGATATTAATCGTGATGTCAGTAGTTTTTGGATTGAATAGAAACATGCATTGCCCGATACTAAGCGACTTTTTATTTCTTCCGTGACCTCATTTTTGCTTCTTACGTATACTCCCAAGTATTTAAATTTGTTTACTTTCTCTTTGACCTCATCCCTAATTCTTATGTTTTTATTTCCTTCATTCCCTGTGTTTCGGCTTGTTATCATGTATTTTGTTTTATCTGTGTTTACCTGTAGACCTATCTCATCGCACGCTTCTACTAAGGCATCGGTGTTGCTTTGTAGTTCATCTATATCGTCCCCTATTAAATCTACATCATCCGCGTATACGAACAGTTGATTCAAACCATTCAATGATAGTCCCTTTTTGTGTCCTTTAATTTTTAAAATCGCATATTCTAACGTAAAGTTAAACAGTAGTGGGGACAAGGCATCGCCTTGTTTCAATCCGTTGCGAATCTTGAAATTATCTGACATATTATTACCTATCCGTACTCTGCTTATGAGGTCGCTGAGACACATCTTCACTAGTTGAACCATTTTTTTCGGAATTCCAAATCGTATCAGGATACTGTATAACTTTTCCCTTTTGATAAAATCGTATTGTGTGTCTGATAATGAAAATTGTTATTTGCAGATGGCTTCAAAATATTTATACAAAAGTCAACTCTATCGGAGACCGCATAAGACTTCAGCAAAGCTTAGATAATATTGCAAACTGGTGTGCTATTAATCAACTTGGAGTCAACATAAGTAAATGTAAAGTACTATCATTTAATAGAAATAAAACCACTCATCAGTTTGATTATTCCATTAATAAAATTGTAATAAACAGACCTACCGTAGCTAAGGATCTTGGTGTCAGTTTTGACTCGAAATTGACTTTTAACATACACGTTGTATAACAAATGAAGCCTTGAAGTTACTAGGATTCGTTATTAGGACGGAAAGAGAGTTCAACAATATATCAACATTGGAAAAAAAATACTATGCTTATGTTCGCTCCAAGGTAGAATATGCTTCTTCGATTTGGAATCCATATCAATTGAAACATGCCAAAAATTAGAGAAAATCCAATCAAAATTTCTTAAATTCGTGACTTTTAAAGAACTCGAATCTATCCTACTTATGATAGTTATAATGCAGTCATTAAGAACTTTAATATTCAGAGCTTAGAACAAAGGCGCAACATTGCTGATCTGTTATTTCTTCAAAAAATTGTTTAAAATACGTTAGATTGTATAGATTTAGTTTCAGCATTACAGTTTCGTGCCCCGTCAACTAAAACTCGCGTTAATAATACTGATCTCTTTCACTGTAAAAAGACAAGAACCAATATCTTGATGAGGTCACCAATCTGGAGAATTTGTACTATTAATATATATAACAAACTCTGTACAGTTCACAATGATCTGGACCTATGCTATATGTCGCCTAAAGCATTTAGAGATACCATTACCAATAAAATTCTGTACAACTACTTTGTTAAGCTCAAGATTATAATTAGGCCATTGCCTGTTGTGTTGTCACTAAATAAATATAAATATGCTTACTTAATATCAATGAATAGCTGCTGAACCGTCCCAATGTATTCCCATTTCTTCTCCAAAATTTGTCTCAAGGCGATCTGGTCCAACGTGGATCTATTTCTTCTAAATCCGCATTGGTGATCTCCAATTATTTCATCTACGTCTACACTTAGGCGTGTTAACAGAATATTACTTAACCTTGTAACAGGTTGGAAGTAACGAGATTCCGCTGTAATTATTACAGTCCGATTTATCGCCTTTTTTGTAAATCGAAACTATTATTGAGGTTTTCTGTTCCTTTGGAAGCACCTCCTTTCTCCATATAGCACTTATCAATCTATGTAGTTCCTTGATTAATGCTGTTCCCTCCGCTTTATTGCCAGCCGAATTATATATATATATATATATATATATACAGCGTGTCCATGAAATAATGGTGCAAACTTCGGGAAATGATTATTCATATGAAAACAAGAAAGAAGTTCCTTTGAAGCAATTTAAAATTACCCGTAGTTTCGGAGCTTCATCGTTACAAATGACGTCATATCTCGACACCTAATGACGTAAACGTTGTCCACTTAGCAAATCACAGTAGAAATAGTATCGATTTAAGTTCTGTTTATCATTGAGGGAGTACCACATAAAAATGTTCCGGAATTTTATTTTCAAGGAATAAAATGCTTCAACTTCAAGACGCACACATCGCGGCACGCACGGGCTTTAGTGTCATAAAATGCTTTAATACGGCAAGCATAGAAATTCCTCCCATAATTTTTATTTTCTTCGAAGGATTTTTTTTTTCTTGCTTTCATTGACCACTAAGATTGTCCTCCCTGTATAATACTTAGTTCCGCTCTACGTCTCCCTCCCCCACTCAAATATCTGGACTCTAAGGGTCTGTTCTATAATCGACGGCTAAGCTTCTGGCCAGGGTTGTTTTGCCAAATCATATTTTCGCCAATTAGAGTACGCAAAATGAGACTTGGCCTCAACTTAGTCCTCCTGGCCAGAAACTTAGCTGTCGATTATAGAACTGACCCTAAATGGAAGAAGACATGTCTAGTAACGTCTCTGAACGTTTTAATTTTTTCTCACAATGTATACAAGACACACAATAGAACCATCAGCTGAAGCAATAGAACAAATGGACGCTAATACTGACTAGAAAAAGTTGTATTTTGGTTTAACACTCGAACACTAAGTGGTCTTTGGATTAGAAAGGCTTAGGTGCCGATGGTCATGTATACAGTAAATTCTGATTACCGGCGTTCCGCTTGAATTGAGTGGAATATTGTATCTTACCATAGCAGAAATAGGGTATAATCTTTTACAGCGGGTTTCATTAGAAATTTCCGTTCGAAAAACTATGAGATCTATGGTAGCTCTTTTAGATGGTACTGTAATCTTTTTTAGATGAATTTCCAATCGTAGGTCATCGGAATGAAAAAGAAAATTGATCTTGATCTCGGTAGGAATTGGATGCATCCCGCCCGTTCAGCGAACCAACGATCTACGCTAGAAGGGTAAGTGCGAGCCAATGCTTTCGAAAGGTCTTTATCGTCCCATCAGGTATTTGGGAACTACGTTCAAAGGTGATTATTGCATACATCTTCCTTCTCTCGTCTTCTGGCACATTGTTGTCATGAGGTCTTCTGTTATCATTGTTAACTAAACGCAATTAACTTCACAGTATAGGGCTGCGTCTTTCGATATCCTTCGCGTAAAAATGTCGGATAGCAAACTTCTTTAATACCCATAATGCATTGTGAACCATTCTGAAAGGATGAGAAATCGATTTTTCAATAAATGGCTTCCGTAAAGCATCGGAATTTCATCTCAGAAGATCACATTTTCTATTTAAGGCGAGAGTGTTCCGCTCGATTGATTTTTAGTGGTTTTTTTTATGAGAACTCTTTCTCATTGAAAAACGACTGAAAATTTCCGTTCTTCTGATTTCAGTATCCGTATGTCCAACATATCTTGACAGAACCAATGCCACATTCTAACTGGATGACGCACGATCTCATAGAGGAAAGATCACTATGAAGTGATTGGATAAACACGACAATGAATACTCCATCACACTGACTTAGCTTCCAAACTCACTGTACTAAGATCTGGAACCCTATCTTTCTAAAATATGTACTAACTGACGGTGTGCACCGTGCATGGATCGAGGTACCTTTAATTTTTTTTTTCGGACGTCTACAAACCGTGATTGCCGAAAAAGAACCAACCCATTACAAGAAGCTATTGCTAATCCAAAGATCATTCAGCTGAACAAATTCGAGACTTGTAAGTTCTTTACCCAAGGAACATCAACACACGACCTCTTGTTTAGTCGTTAGGCGGACACAAAAGTAATCATGAAGTTTGATCCCGAGCTTCACAATCCAGGTTATTATTCAGGACAATAACTTTTTACATTATCTTTTAAAAGACTTTTGCTATGTTCTGTGCAACACTTCAAGAAATTTGGAAGCGCTAAGCTTTAGTCCACTTGAACACGGAATGATATATAACATACAGTTCAGTCATCAATCTTTCTTCTTCTTCTTCTTCTTCATCTTCTTCTTCTCCTTATTATTATTATTATTATTATTATTATTATTATTATTATTATTATT
>JAGDQP010004610.1:53845-83847 GCA_022664845.1 Lepisma saccharinum | reverse complement strand
GATTGGTTGTCATGTACCAAATGATAATGGTTGAACTTGATTTGGTCAGTCTTAGCGATGGAATTGTTGATTTAAGCTTTCTAACTTAGTTACAGTAAGCAAATTGAGGTTGGTGAAATTCACCAGTTTCAAAATTCGGCACTTTTGACCAATCCTCGAACCAAGACTGTACCTTTTACGTTGGTTAAACGAATCATCGTATTGGTTGCTTTTAATTTTTGGCGCTAATGGCAGTGAAATCAATTCAGCAGCAAGCAACAGAGTCGATGAATATATCAAGGTTCTAGACCTACTTGACAGTTGGGGCATGAGCTCCTTAATTGAAAAATTTGCAGGTCAGTACTAATATTTGAGTTAAAATATACGTTCAAAAAGGTTCTCTCATAATATGATATGGGAACGGTAGGCGTTAATCGTGAGAGCCCTTGTATGAACATGAACCTGCGTGGATTCATTTTGCAATATGTATGTCTATATTTACTTTCGAAGTTGAAAAATGGATTTAGGAGACAGTTTTATTTTTCTTCATCCGCAGGATCTGGAAATTAAATGCTGTCACATTTAATTACAAGAAATATATCTTTTTATCTCAGAATCAACCTGGGAGGGAAATTCTTTGTAAATCATGACTTACTTGCACGTACTCTGCCGTTGAACACATCGAAAGGCGAGATTGAATTATTATATTTCTGTAGTTATGTAGAGTACGAGGGACACTTTATTTAAAACTTCAAACTAATAAGGCAACTCGCCATTAATTTACAGGGCCGGAGGGAGGTTAAAGTATTAAGTTACAAATAAGGTGTCCCTTCGTTATGGATAGCTTAGAGCACTGGGTGCAGTAGCTTAACTGAAGCCATGCTAAAAGGGCAAATATAAATTAACCTGACTGGTCGAGATTGCAAAGCATCGCAAAATAAACTAACGTGGAAATATTTTGTACAACCTAATCTAATTGCTCTCTAACCCACGACGTTTAACTCTATCCAAACTAACCGCTTGTAAACTAACTTAACGTATGCAAATTGGTGTAAACTAACCTAACGTTGGTAATCTGTGATACTGCACATGTAATGCTTTAAGATGTGATGAGTTTGTAATGTTCTTATGTTCAAGTTTATATATATATTAGAAGAAGTAATTTTGGATACTAACCATCAGTGGCGAAGCGTGGTTTCTTACACAAGGGAAGCACTCGGTGCTGACATACTGGAAAAGCATCGTTATCATTTTGTGAAACGTTACGGGATACAACAGTGAATGCAAAACTAATGTTAAGTACTGCAATATATTATTCTATCTCAGAAAATCCATATATTTTTATGTATTACATTTATTTACATATTAATGTAATTTAATAAAGTTGAATATTTGTATAATTATGATTCATGTAAAATAATTACCGGTAACACAACACCGAGTTTACACGAACGCAACCAGATTAGGAAGTACTTTACGGTTGCGAAAGTTGGAGTACGACCCTAGCAGATGAACATAAATTTCGTGTATTTGAAAATAAGTTTTTGAGAAAGATATATGGGCCGAAACGGGACGAGATGACTGGAGAGTGGAGGAGACTGCATAATGAAGAACTCCAGGGACTGTACGATTCACCAGATGTTGTAAAAATAATGAAATCGAGACGACTAAGGTGGGCAGGGCATGTAGCTCGGATGGGGGAAAAACGAAGATTATATTCTATCCTGGTTGGAAGGCCCGATGGAAGGAGGCCATTGGGAAGACCGAGACGTCGTTGGGAGGACAATATTAGAAGAGATCTTCGAGAAGTAGGTGTTCGTGATGAAAACTGGCTTGATACTGCCCAGGATAGAATCCAATGGCGAACGTTTGTTACTGCGGCGATGAACTTGCGAGTTCCATAAGCCATAGAGTTAGTTAGTTAGTTACAGAACCGTACTAATATTTCATGTTTCACTTTATAACCAGTGCTGTAGAAGTTTTTCTAAAACCGAATTCCCTTCCAACTATTCAAGAATTCCCGCTTAGCTCTATAAAATCCTGCCAAACTCGTATCAATAAAAATCCATAGAAATTGTGGGGTTGCATAACTTCCACATACATAGTTACACGTGTGAGTGTTGCTTTCAAGGCAGACGGGCGCATGTTATATTAAAAACAGTTCACTTCCCTTCTGCCTTCAACGCGACGATAAAATGTGTAAACAAAACTGAAAAAGCAATCACTTTGCGTTGTAAGTTGACATCGTGCTTGAATTCCCGTTTTAGTATGAAAAATCCCGCTAGACCTTGCAAAATACCGCCAACTGACAGTACTCTACCAGATACTGCTAAAGAATTAAGAACAACAGCTTTCGTGTTGCCAGACATTTTGGTCCGAAGCTATCCCATCAACAGTTTTTTCTGTTCTTTATAAGGCGTGACCATCTCCTTCCTCCCCTTCCTCGGCCATAAAATTTTAGACATGGGTTTGGAGGGACGGAAAATGCTGAGATTCGGGATCCGCTCAGTTTAGCTGCAAAATTGGTGTACACTAAATTTAGCGAAAGTTTTCATAGCATTGAAAGCAACAAAAGAAAGCTCGCGCTTCTTTACAAGAAAACTGTTCGTTAAAAAAAAAAGTTATCTTAAAATTCAGTTGGCAAGCACTGCTTGCTTTGCTTGCTCCGTACCTTCGCTTGTGCTAACCATAATTAACCTATTACTGATTCACAATTGTTACTATGTAATCGAAGGAGAAATGTTATTGACATCGCCGGGGTAGGCAGATGAGCATCGGATATATATTTGGAGGATGTTAGATTGCAGGATTTCTAATATGTCGCTTTGATACAGAATTGCACAAATTATATTTTGTCTTCTGAATGGGAATATTTGTTCTAAGGGGCCAAGATACTATTTCTGTAATATGCCTAAATGCTAGAGCATGTACGTAGTTGTTTTTAGTTATGATCTAAACCGGGAATGTCATATGCCTTAGATAGGCCTATATGTTATACTTGGACAAGTAAGAAACCTAAAGGGGTAAACATATATATCAGAAAAATAAATAAAATTGCAACACAAGTTGTAGTTGTGCCTGAATAAATGTCTTAATAAGTACCTTGTTTTTGCTTTGCTGTTCGTTAGTCCACCTGAGGAAACTAAGTTTTCACGGGGCCAAGGACTATATAAAATCGAGTTTAGCCTCACCATTCTCTGTGTCCATAAAAGAAGGCATCTCGATTGGTTATAACCTCTATGATGCAACTCGTATGATTACACATTTACCTACCACTGAGAAACCGACTGAAGTTGATCACCGGAGTAAAACCACATATATTACGTGTTACCCATTACACCATGTACTGTTGTATGACCGCATATTCATTTTATTAATTTCATTCTTTTCTTATATTTTTGTTCAACAGTGTATTCAATTTGTACAGCTTATGATTTATATTGTTAATTCTAAGACTTGTCTCGAAGTTTATGAATCATGATCAATCGCTACAATTCTCTCAAGCTCCAAGGTAACTATTCATTATTACGTAAGTACATAGCAACGTACAGAGGATGTGATTGTGATATCATTTCCGTTCTCATGTACACATCTATAATACGAACTACCTTCGTGAAACTTCGATTTTACCTTGGTTCACAAGAACTTTTGAAACGTTATAAGAACCACGTGACATTCCAGAAACAATGTGTGATGTGAGCACCAGTAATATAACTTTTCCAAGGAATGATCAAGGATTTCACCTTGAACGAGTGCAACATAAGAATCATCCTTGAAATGACTTAAACTTCACCTTGAACAGTGTAATCTTCCCAAGTGAAACAGATCAGTGTTTCCTTCGATTCAAAAACTAACATAAATATTACCGAAACCTACTTTCTTCGAGCACTCAGATACAGCCATCTACAGACGCCATATCTACAGCTCAGAATCATCGAACGTCTATCTACAAACTCTCTTCAATCTGGACTTAGATATTCTTCATATTGGGTTTAAACACGATTAAACCATTAACAGTGAAAGTGACAGTTTATAATTTATAGTTCATCCAACACATCATTCCATCAACAATAGACATCTTAAAATTTGAAGGTACGTTGCTATCTCTAAATTATCTTAAATGGTATATTTCTTGATTTGATATAATTTGGTATTTGGAGCTCAACTTAACTTACTTAGATTCATTCTAATTGTTAATCATATTAATTATTGCTTCATGATTCATAACTCCGTCACCGACGAGACGTATCGGCATCTCATATTAATATATGCAATATTATGCAACATTTCAGACTTGTACAATAACTTTCATTTTTCACGATTTTCAGAAGTGAAAAAGGCGTATTAACTTAGTACGACCCATAAACGTTCTATGTTTAAATATGTAAACTTGTATACTTCAGATTTACTAACGAAGACTTATAATAAATGTCTTTATTAAATGTTCACCAATCTTTACTCATCCATCGCCGAGTCCGTTAAAGAAGGTGTACAGCGCCTTTCTTCTAGATACCATGCCGGCAGCTCGGACACTTCCCGTGAAGTCCAGCGCCTTTGCCATTGTTTAGACCTCTCGTACACGCCCGCAGCTTAGTTGTTATGAGCCCCGATTCGGCCACTTATCAGTACTTTCAATGACTATAAAGAAATAGAATACTTCAATCTCATTCATGGCCAGATTATAAATTAAATGTTTATTGGACGAAGCATCATATGTTTAACATTACAAATTCTAGTATTCTCTTATGTACAAGAGGCAAACGTTATTAATATAATTCCTCGCATTATAAGTACAGTAAGTGCATTTTACGACAAGTAAAGCTATCTAACTTTACATAACCAAGTTAGTGCCTACCTATATTGTACACAAAGTAAAGAGTTGTCGAGTATTGAAATATGCATAATCTCCTTGAGAGGATGTATATAATTGGTCCACTATGTACATTTAGCATGATTTAAGGAGACATTAGTTCGCTATATAAAGGTAATACCTAAGATCACCTCCTTCTTTCCTACAGCGTTGGCAATAGTGCAAGTCAGTGTTTTTTGGTTACTAGTAATGCTTACAATTCTAAACACGAGGTGTATACACTTGGGGGAGGATCACCCCGTGTTTAAGATAAGCAAAAGAAAACAAAACAGGTACAAACATTAATACACCTGGACTGGGGGGAAGACCCCCCCGTGTTGAAGACTTTCACAAACACAGACTTTCATATCACTGTTGTACACAGTATTCTAAGTACAAGGGCTCGCGACACATTTCTGTACTGAGTATTGAGTGCAATAATGATATGGCTAGTTAAGTTATTCAGAATCACGCACATTGGAAAAAAAAAGGTATGCAGGCAACCAATTAATGTAGTACTATACTAACAAATTTGATTAGTACTTTTGGTCAATAGTAGTTGGTGCATTCTAGGGCCTATAGCACAATGAAATATAAGTTAATATTAGTGAAACTGCATGCACTTTACCAGTGGCGGTTTTTCAGATGAAGTTAGTGAAGCTGTACTTCACCTATTATTTTGTTCTTTCATTGACTAAATAAACAAAAATTGTTTTTGAAAGGAAATGAATGAGCATAACAAAATTCCAGCAGAATATCAAATAAACTGTTTCCAATTTTGTATGCAGCATAAGTAAATATTCTAGCGCTGGAAGGCACCGTATTCTTACGAAGTTGAAAACGTTACTTTTATATACCTTCGAAAAAATCTTGCTATATGTGCTTTCTATGACGGGGACAATTTTACCGCAGTGAAAATCTTTCCGTTGATGGGACGATGAACTTCTGGTTGCCATGACAACCTAGACGCTGCAGGCTATACTGGCCAGTGCGAGATAGCGTTGAGGATAGCGGAAGAGAACCTGCAATCTGCTTTCAACGAAGTTACTTCTCTTCCGAGTTTCGGCTGTTCAGTGTGCAAGTAAAGTAAATTTGTCCCCACTGTATCAGCACCATGTGTACCTGTACAATTGTTCGTCTTTTGTTCATGTATGTATAGTGAAACGGAATGACGATTTTGACATGGCCTTGACCTAGTGCCAAGTGAGTTAATCCAGGCGCACAATGCTAGATACAACGAATTAATTTGAAGTGTTCTACTTCTGTTTCATGTATGAGCTCTATGACTAAGCTATAGAATCCAGTCTCAATATATGGCTATGTTAATGGTTGATTTTTATAAAATGCTAACCTTACTTAAAATGTACTCTGGGTAGATGTAGAATATTTCAGTTTACGATAACTCGATATATTAGAGATTTCATTGATTTGTAAGGCGTGGTGGAATGGATTTGCAGAATTACGAAGATGGTCATGATTGGAACTAAAGGGGTGTTCGTCAAACTTTCCATATGTGTAAATATTAATTGCATTTTTAGTCCGAATATATAGATTTAAAAGATGCCGTCCGCAGCATTCCTTTTTTTCACCCTTATTTATACATGCCCAGTCCACGTCGCCTAGTAATATTTCACCACAGATCATTGATAAGCAACCAGCATAAGTTCAATAAACCTTTGAACATCCATGCGTTCTGACAGATATTTTCATATTTCCTCCATTAATTCCTGGATATCATCTAGAATAGAGACCTTAGACGTTCTATTCATCTCATTTCCGTCTGAAGTTGAGCTCGCTGAGTGATTACACGCTTAAGACGTCAATGCTGGACTGTTGGTAAATTGTAAGCTCATTTATAACTTCTCTTAATAAATATTATGTTGGGAGTTCCTGATTTCAGCAGCAAAGTAATTTTGTGTGATTTTGATACATTAGGCCTAATACCAGATATAATAGTCTCTGTATGTTAATGAAAAATGCACGGGATTTTTTATTCGTTTAAAGATTTCAAAACCATCACCTAAAAGTCAGTATCAATCTCGTTACGAGTGTATTTGAATTAAATTTTATTTATAGCCTTTAGTCATGTTTTGTTTACAATACGCCAGGATGGGGAAAGTAGAAGAAAGGAAGGAACTGTCCCAGCATCAAGCCAGTGTGAGAGCGCGAAAACTGGAAAAACATCAGCCAACATGGCCTATTGGAGGGTTTTCGAAAGCAGGTGTTTCGCAATGGGATAGCAACTAAGGAACGCCAGCTCGGCTCTCGCTTTAGGTGTAATAAAATGTTCGCCAAGGGACGCTATTCTTCAGACATATAACGAGCTTAGAACTTAGATGCCAGTAATTTAAATGTAAATTAAACTAAACTTCAAACATTACTCTAAAATTGTGCACTGCATCTGAAAAATCACTGCGTATGTATTGTTCGAATAATAAATTTTGAAGCAGAAAATAAGTTGAATTTAGAGGAGTCTGAAAACGGAAAATGCCACGAAGAATATTTTAAACAGGCCATCATCTAATTTCATTCGTATTTCTTCTCTCTATCCATTGTCTTCCTCTAATAGTAATATTAAACTTTCAGCACTCAACATGTATACAGGTCCTTCAATGCTGGTTGTGTCTTTATTCAAATAATTTTCGGGTTGAGAAAGCTATCACTTTTCTACATTTACAAAACCTAAAATATAAGCCTAGTTATTCTTTCCATTTGCATTTCCACGGGATATAATTTTCATCACTGATTTTGTCTTTGCATGGTATTTAGGCAACTTTCGTTCAGTAGCTACCATCCCAAGCATGGAAATAGACTACCATCCCTGCATTTCCTTAGTGTGGCTTACGAAAAACATCAATCAGGATGGAGGTTGCTGGGAACAATTCCAAGACATTTCGATTGCTAAACCGACGCTCTACCAACTGAGATACGGCTGTTCGGTCCCCGTCAGTAATGCACTGTACATTCATTTGAATCCGTCTAATATCGGCATTGGAAATGTGGGTATCAAACCACAAATTATAATAATACAACGTTAGGTTGCTGAGTATAGTACTCTGAAAAGGAGGACAGAGTCTCAGTTCAAATCCCTACGCTGCGATAGTTCATGCAACTGGTGTTTTAGTTTATTCCGTTCTTCCTGCTTCACATTTAAAAGGTGGAATGTTCGATTTGAAAAATTCAAGTTAGGAGGTTATTTAGTACTCTCTTCGCAGTAATGACCTTCATACAAATAAACAATAAATATACTATATAACTACACTATGCTAGTCTAGTACTTTATTCTCTGTTCTAGAAGTGGGAAATTCTACAAAATTAGCTTTGCCACTGCCGAATGACTTCTTGTAAATGAAATTTAGGAAAGTACTGCATTTTTCTTGGGCGTATACTAACATTTCTTGGGCGTGTTTGTTGTTCCCACGTCGGCGAAATTTGTCATATTTTCAACTATATTTACATATTTATAGTGGGTCCCAACTTTTAGCACTTAATTTCTCTACAAATATTCATCAACATTTAATATGATGATAAGCGGCATTACGGGTAAACCAGTCAGTCCAGGAAATTCGGGATGAATAGAGAATGGGTACATTAATGATATGGATGCACTTCACTTACGATTTTAACCACGAGCCGCCACTACACTTTACATGCAGCTTGAAGTGTATCTAGTATTTTCCCTTGTTTGTAGTGTAAGAGGGGCTTCCTCCCCTCTATCCCCTCCAGTTTTTTTTAATTTATCATCGTATTCTGTGGTGTGACGACACAGGAAGGAGAGTATACGTTGGTTACGGTTGGCGGTAATCTGGATTCTTCGAGAAGTTTCTACCGCGCTTTCTCTATGGAGAACTATTTATTAAAAATAATGTTTAAACTGCAGATCATCTACAAATAATATTTGCAGGTTTGTTATATAAATTTCATTGATAACTGTTTCTTGATTGGTCCAGTTCCGTGACAGTCTATGTACTGTGTTCCTTGTTTGGACTGGAGTCCCTGTCGCATGATTGTTTCGTTGGCGCCTTGGCGGGAGTAAAAGAGAACCTCCTGAACTGTGCAAGAACATGGATTGTTTCGGAGAAGATCCGAAACTTATTATACGAAATAATTGAGCCGAACAGCGAGTTATAGCTCGCAACTTTAATATCAAGTGCCAAATTCTATAGTCGACGAACTTTTATATATTATAAAGCCTTCCACGTTATTGGAAGCTAGCTCCAATCATTATATTTATTACTATTAACAGAGCTCGAATAGCAAAGAGAAAAAATTAAAGTAAATAAATACGAATAAAGCCTGCGCAGGACATCAGGTTAGTACTCTATAGTATTCCTATTATAAGTAACAGTTGAAAGAAGCATGAAATTTCTAATAACAGTTATTATATTCCATTGTACTTTCTGTACAAGGGCATAACTGAACTTTTGGTACCGTTTCGGCCTATTTGTGATTTTTACCTCAAAATTATGAAATAGTGTCACCGTACTATATAAATTAAACCTAGTGATGTTTCTATAAATTTTTAAGGCCGATATTATAATGTTTTCGATTAGTTTCATATGAGTGATAAACCAGTAGAGTTTTCCACGATTTTATTCAAACAATTCTAAGAGAAAATTGGATTTTTATAAATACTTTCTGAACTCTTATGTAAGTCTACATAATTTTCTTTATTCATAACTCCAAAATTATAATGTAAATTTAAGTACGCACAAAATTACTTATATATATATATATATATATATATATATATATATATATACACAGGGTGGTAAGGTTACGGACCGACAAACTTCGGGAGGTGATAGTACAGTGAAAAATAAAGAAAAAAAAACCCAGACAACAGGGGGGAAATTCCGAGGCGTTACGGAGCTACGGCCTGCCGAAAGCGTGGGAAAAGAACTTCAGAGCGGATTATTGCCAAGACGACAAATCGGAGAGTAGGCGGTTGAGAGTAAATTAGAGGAAGTCACACCCGGGCTATCCAAAAATGCATATTGGAAAATACTACAAGCAGGGCGCAAGGGATTTCCCAAAGGAAGTAGGGGATTCCCCAGAAAGTCTTCCAAGTAAAGATGGGTCGAAAGAACCACAAATAGGATGAGTTGCCAACAGGTAACAATAATTCATTGCCGGCACATCGATATCACAACGAGAATTAATGTTATTACAATTTTTATAAAATAATGCGTGGTTGCATATCAGACAGGAGTGATAATTACAGACAGTCAAAAAGCGTTTGGCTTATTTATTAGCAATGAGAGAGACTAGGAGTATCCAGTCGGATGGTGGTGAGTACGCATCTCAACAGCTGCAGTGTAGTAAAAAAGACGTCCTCATTGGTCGAGTGGTCAGTGCTATCAGGCGTCCGTGATGTCACAGCAGTCTTGGATTGAAGCCCGCCTGTAAAAGAATCAGGTGTATGATTAAAGCGTAACAGCATGCAGAGGATGGACGGAGAGTATTAGTTAATGAAGAGGCACGTTCGGCTGGTTTGTAGAAAAAACGCAATGTAATACAGCAGCCAAAGAAGGATAACATGGAAGAGAGAAAACAAATACGTGTGTGTACTAGAAATCGTGTGTAAACCGATGCACGGCAAAACGTAGAAAGTTTTCCATACGATGTCACAAGCTTAAAACATTCAATCTGTCTATTCTACACAAGCAAACAAAATGCGTGCAAGAAAATGATGAATCCGAGCTGAGTCGGAACATACAAACATGTACCTATTGCAATGCTAAATGTACCTATAGTAGAATAATCGAAAAAAGGTATTTGTACATTCTAGCAACTCTGATTTGGAACTCGACTATATAACATTGGATGTTTCGCGTGCTAGTTTGTACGAACGCTGTATCAACATGCACGGCAATGCATGAGCCAAGTTCTTCACGTCAGAAAACGTCAGCACTGCCAGAAGCATGTTATACAGGAACAAGAGTTTATGGCGAAATCGATGATTTGGGGGCCCCGTAAGAAAAAAAAAAGATTAAAGATAGGAATATGAGCTTTTGCCGTTAAGGAGAAAGGGAAAATGTGTGCAGATGTACAAAATTTCATATTCGTATCTCAAACTATGTTCTAGTTGTGGACCCCTGAAATTGCACATTTTAGGCTAACTGATTCACTCACTCACTGACTGACTGACTGACTGACTTGACTCACTCATCATATTGTTTAGGGTGTTTGGAGTAAGCTAGAAACATGAAATTTGGTATGAAGGTAGAGGATGATAAGTAGATAAAGGAAAAATTCCGACATTTTGAAAAGGTCGCCATCTTGGATTCAAAATGGCCGCCAAACCTAAAATTGCAAAGAATACACAGCCTAAACGACTAAAGATAGAACAGTGAAATTTGGTATGAAACTACATCATTGATAGCAAAGTAAGAAAACTTTTTAAAAATTTAAAAAAGTCGCCATTTTGGATTCAAAATGGCCGCCAACCCTAAAATTTTAAAGAATACACAGCCTAAACGGCTGCCGCTTGGATAATGAAATTTAGTTTGACAGTACATTATTAGTAGATTATGAAAATATTATAAAATATCTCTAAAGACGCCATCTTGGATCCAAAATGGCGGGCATCATAAATACATTTTCCAACTGCTTGAGCCAGAGATACGAAATTTGGCATAATGATGTATCAAGAGTAGTTTAGGAAAACATAACAACGTTTTAAAAAATTCACCATCTTTGATTCAAAATGGCAGCTGAAATACCATTTTTCACATCGTTCGAGATAGAGAAATGAAATTTGGTATGACAGTGTATCATCACGAGTATGTCACGAAAATATAAGAAAACGTTAAAAATGTGTCCATCTTTTATCCAAAATGCCCGCCTAAGCCCCACTTTATAACGACTGAAGCTAGAGAAACGAAATTTGGTATGAAGGTGTACCATAACGAGTAGGTTAGAATAAATTCGGCTCTTCTCCCCTACTAGGGTACAGTTCCCATCTGGAGCCTGATTGCGATAAACGGGTGCGCCCCAGCGAGGCCATCTTGGAATTCTGGGGGCAGCGCCCCAATGAGGCGAAGCGAGTATATACATTACACAAGTGTAAAAAGCTGCGAAATACGAGCAAAAGCACCAGGGGTGGAAACTGTCCAGTCAACTCCTTCAACCTTAAAAAGTGGTGAAATGGAATATGGATGAGCCTAGTTCCTCGCGCCAACTTCCAATACTCCTGCGTGTCCCACCAAGTTTTACTCGTCGCAAACGTTAGCACTGCCAGGAGCATGTTATACAGGCAGAATGTGGAAGTTTCCCCATTCGGACGCAGCGCTCTGGAGTATGAGGGAATATCTGCATCATGTGGCGCAGTGCCCTGCAGATTCTGGTTGTGATAAAAAGACGCAGTTCCTCCAAACTCCTCAAGTTCGATGCGCGGCCTGCCGTGGGATTCTTGGGGCAGCGACGCGAGCGAATCGAGGGGAGTATCAACATGTACGGCAGTGCATGCAGCCGAGTTCCGCGTGTCACAAAACGTCAACATGCTATACAGGAACAAGAGCTTATTGCGAAATCAGCGATTTTGAGGTTCTTTAAGAAAATAGATGTTAAAAATTGAAATAAAAAGTTGGTAGAGCGCTAACCTCTGGAGCTAGGGGTCGTCGGATCGATCCCTGCTCATGCCATCTGGGCTTTGTGGTGGACAAACACCGTGTGCGTGGGTTTTCTCGGGGTGCTCCCGTTTCCTCCCACTTTCTTCATTCCACCAATTCATCCCATCATCATCCATACGACCTGAGCCATAGTTGCCTAAAGGCCTTAAAATAAATTCAATTCAATTCGTAAGAATCTGTACAATGGTTAATCGTAGCGAAATACTAATTTAATCGAATAAAAATAACTAAGAAATTAAAAATGCACTGAATTTATTACACGTGTTCAATGTGAACTTGTGAATTTATTCAATAAAGAAATTTGGATAGTTACTTCGAACACAAATTAGGTTATTTTTTTTAAATCATGGATACTCGTCTTCTCATACTTCATTTTTTATGCTACAGGTGAAACATTGGCACTCTCCATAATCTCACAAATATGCGCTTTCCGTAAGCGGACATAAAATTTAAGTGTTCCAATGGATCATAAATAATTCAATATCAGTCGAATATGAATGGTTTTAAATACTCGCACATTGAATGAATGTGTTGCACAATATACATAAATCTCAGCAGAGTACTGTCACAGTATGTTTTAATATATATATATTTTTTAATTTCCAAGCAAACTGCTACCTCCATCATATTCTTAATAAAACAAGATCACGTAATGAACACCCTAAAATTTATCAGATTTGATAAATTGTTTTCGCTATATCCCGATATTGTTTCTTCACAACTTTCCGGTCAACACTACGTTAGGGGAAGATCTGCAGACTGATACTGAGTCACGTGAATAAACTGCTTTTTAAGGGATCGCATACTCATCATTGACGTAATTAACAACAAAATTTCCCCATGTAGGTGATATTATGAGTTTCATCCGCTAATGCAGAAAATCATTCAGCTGCCTTTAGTCAGGCAAAAACTTCCTTAATTTAAACTTGATCGCATATTTCAGTAATTGATTTTAATGGTTAGACTCTGTTCCCCTGATAGTCAACCGAGGTAATCATGTAGTCTGATTCATTAGTCCAGTGTATTCAGGGCTGCGGGTTCGAATCCTACCTGGAGCAGTGTGAATTTTAACAAGAGTGGGACTCGTATAATCGTGACGAGTCGAAGTGAAAAATTGTTAAAATGGCCCATACAAAATATAGTTTACTAAAAGTTTATCTTCTCCCATTATTTGAAACATCACGTTAGATCGATCTTACATTGCTCTACATCTTACAATAGCCCAAAACTTTCCACTGTATGTAAAATTAATTTATAATTCATTACTGTAACGAGAATGTCTGTTAAAGTTATTTCTTGTCTACGTATAAAATAATTGCTTCAACGATAGATTTTAAATGTTTTATATTTAAATTTTTCTCCGTTCTACCCTCGTTGAGATTACCAGTACAGGAATGACTACATTCTTCATTACTCATTACTAACTAGAAATCGTTTCTTTCTTTCTTTTGTTTTTTTACCGGTGCTATCGATATGATTGTCAAAGAATGTTTATTTTACTGGTAATTCTAAAGGTTATTCGCAGCATCTACTTTAATATGAAACTACAACGCAGAATATACAATCCGACCCTTGTCTATTTATGAATAAACTTACAATTATATCGAGATGGGCATAAGCTATAGTGTTGTTACGGCCCTTACAAATAATTTTATATTTTAATTAACAATTATATGCAGTGCTCGAAATGGAAATTTAGAAGTGATGGTATATTTCCGAAGCAATGACGTTAACTATACCGTTTAAGATCGTTTTCTGTCAAAAAGTGCCGGTATACGAAGAAAAATGAAAAGAAGTACCGGTATATCATAGCGGCGTATACCATCCCATTTCGAGCACTGATTATGTTTCCAAACATAACTGAATTCCTTTCTTGTGGAAATACTCTCCTTCCAAGTTCATAAATGTGGAGTCAACAGGGGGATATATCCCCGTATTCCCCCTTACCTACGCCACTGGTTTTGCCTAACACGAACTTTTATCCGAATTAGGTAAAACACTTGAGCTACATGATATGGAATATTTCAACAAAATGGGCATGGTGTAACATTTTAATGATTACGGATACTATAAAAGGATTGGGTGTATTCTTTGATCAAAAACTGTAATTTAATAAACATACTGAAAGAACCTCAACTGAGGCTAGAAAGTTGATTGGATTTATCAATGGGCAGTGGTTAAAAGAAGACAGACTTTGATAATTAATTTTATATAAAATTTTCGTTAGACCCAAATTGGAATATGGAGCAATTACCTAGAGTCCCCTCAGTAAAACTGTTATTAATAAACAGGAGTTACAGTAGTTCAAAAATATGTTTTGCGATTAGTATATCGTAAGCTCACACTGAACTATTACCCCCATAATTATGAGTATTGGTGTAGAGTTTTTAATCTTGGTCCTTTACACATACGAAGACAAATCATGGATAAGCAAAATGCAGATGATATTATCAATAGCAAGGTAAACACCAAATTTCTGCTGGAAAGTATGTGAGTTCTTGTTCCAACGCACTTCGCTAGAGGACATCATTTGTTAGGTACCAGGAAATCCAAGGGTGGTCTATGAACAAACTGTTGATGACTTATAACAAATTAACGTAACGGCTTGAATTTTATTGTAGAGAACTTAATGTTTAATGATATCAATATTCCTTTACCTGTTTTAATTATGTTACGTAATAATCATATTGTTCATTTGACTTTATTCAATACGTTCAAGCTATATACTGGTTGCACTTAAGCAAACCTGATGTCGACTATAATATTTGTAGATTTATTGTAATCACGTGTACTTTCTCTTAGTGTTGTTTTGACTTTGTAAGCAGTTCTCCGCAATCTAGTAAATTATTATTATTTTTGAGTTTTTAATAATACAGCCACAACGAGATATTACTCGTAAGGTACACTATTGTCGACACTCGTAGCCGTGTGGGCGAGAACACTGGGTTTTCTAATCCCGCCAGGGCATGGATGTTTGTATATTTCAAACTGCATTGCATTCAAATAATCTTCACTGGCCGAAGTCCATAGTTACTAAAAATGACCCATATAAAATAAGTTTACCAAAGTTTACCAGGGCACTATAAAAAACTGAAATATTGTTTTGTATCACAGAATATTATTAGTAATAATAATATTGACATTCAAAAGCATTGGACATGTTTAGCAAAAATTCTGTTCATAATGATCTTACATAATATTTTTTCTTAACTGTGTGTCTCTCTCTCTCTTTTTTATTTTCTCCACATTAAAGGTTTAATATAAATATTAGGAGTTTTAAACTGCACATTTTATTAGGACAGAAATGTTAAATGAGTGTTCATTATAATCCTTGCTTACGAAAATTAAAATCATATCCTACGGATAAAATGCTAACAAGGTGAATGTCCCACTGATTTTAAACACTCCAAGATCTAGAAATGTGATTGTTTTGTCAGTCCAAAGCCTGAAAAGTGTAAAGGGAATTAGTTAGTTAGCGTTGAGATTGTTCTTGGACAAAGCTGCTGACATTGCTGGTGGCATCAAAATTAACTGTCAACCGTAGGAAATATAGGACAGACAGGGGTGGATTTCGGGCCTGGCGCTGTAGTCCGCTATAGTCTGTTATACTTCCAGTTTCTTTTTCTGTGGATAAACAAAAATTACTTTCCAGAATCGGTCGAACTAAAACTTAAATACTCTATTAATTAAATGTTAAAGTAAGTTATTAATACATAGTCCCTAACAGTGCCAAAATTCTCACAAGCAATGTCATGTCCACCAGCTTTGTGTTTGCCCAGGGTTTCTTTTAGCGAAACCTCTCCGTTGAATAGTTGTAAAGCTCCGAAGATACTTTTGAAGGCTTCAGGAAATTTGAAACAAGGGGTAAATTGTCCCGGCCGTGAACACGGAAATTTCCAGGCGCCCCCTCCGCCCGCGCTTGCCCTTTTGTCTTGGAAGTGTTATGTTACCAATAAAGAAGACCACTTAATTCATTTTTGCTACTCTTGTGGCGTTAGGGCCTTGTCGGGATTTTATAATTAACAATTTTGATACACAAGACTTATGGCCAACAAAGGAGGCCCAATATTTACGTACTTAAGACTTTGTATTTTGAGACTTGCTCATTATCCTAAAGGCCCCTGAAAGTTTTGGGGGCGCCACTACCATAAACGGTATTGAAGACCCTGAAAAGGTGATTTTGGAACTCACGCGCCACAATACCCAGTACCACTTGGGCTCTTTCGTTTCCCGGGAAGGGGGGGGGGACTTTTGTTTACCAGTCCGTTTCTGTTTCAGACTGTTACGTATGCTATTACGAGTAGTGTAACTAGAATTTTCGGCCCCTCTTGCAAGAAACCTTGTCCTATTATCATCTCTTACATGTAATTTAAATCAGTGATTTTTCCACACACCCCTAAGGCCCTAACATCACTGCTGTATTATTGCAAACACCCCCTTTCTGGGGGTGTAATATTGCAAATAGTTTTTTTTTTCGTATTGGTTCTAAAAATGAATTTATTGCACGAATTGTCCATAAAGTTCCACCTATCCGTACATGCTCAGTGAGAGACGATTCAAAATAAATTTGAAAATTTCACATTCATAATGGAATGGAAATTTTCTTTTACTTTTCAGTTCAGTGTTTGGGACTGATGGTTTGAATTGCACGTGCATTCAACCTTGCAGAAGCTGGAAGAACTTTTCACACTGGTCAGAGTCAACATCTGAAACCCCGTTACAAAACAAATAGCCCCCTGTCAAATTTCTTCACTTTCTCTACTTTTATTAATATCGTAAACTCGATGATAGCACATGACAATTTGGAGGTTCCTTTTGCGTTCTCTAAATTCTTTTGCCCTCGCCCGGCCTCTCCATGAAAGCGGTTAATTTTACAATGCGTTTTCAATCGTGGCCCTGTAAGTCTATCCCTCTGAACCAGGAAAAAAAAATGAGTGATATCAAGGTAATGAGAGAAAGAGAGACAAAATACTGGTAGCACTGCCACAACGTAAAGAATTTTATGACCATGTAAGTTTAGTGGTTGCAGAAGTTGAAGAACTTTTCCCATATTCAAAATAATGAATGAGAAGAAAGGAATTTGTATGAACAAACCAAGCTAAATTTTCTCCCGAAAAACACAACCCAGATCGATGTCATAAAACAGTGCTTCACCCACTGCCAAAGGCAGTTTAAGGTAGAACAGATAAAATATAAAATGGAAAAGAAGGTAGATTCCCCCTTCGTATATTTTTTATATTCCACCATTCGTAAGTTCGTTCGAAAAACATTTTTTGGTTTAAATATTTATTCACAAAAACAAAGCGCCAAGGATGTTGCTAAATACAAGTTGATAAATCCTCTTTGTTGCTCGTTTTCGACTACAATTGTGAATATGTTGCTCTCTTTCTATCCTCGACACAGGCTGAGCGGCCTCAGGAGATGGAAACAGATGAAAGAACATTGACATCATCCTACGAAACTGTAGTAGTATATATTAGTAGTAATAGGATCGAGGGATCGTGAAATTGTTTTGCTTGTGCTATTTTGCAACACCCTGTATATAACGAAAGGGAAGCCGCGACGTCAAATTTTACACGAGAAGGTGAAAAATGCTCTTGCATATAATAACCTTATTGGAATATGTTTGTAGTTTCTTTCTGGATTTCGGTCACATCGCCTCTTAGGGTGAAGTCTGTTGCTGAGTGAAGTCCAAATTCAATCCATTGTTGAGGGTTTTTTTTCCCAGCAGGAAAGAATTGAACTTCTAGTGTCTAGGCCATTGACAGATAAAAAATAAGACACGAAGAATAAATTAATCATATTTGTAAGTGATTTTGAACGTCTGTTAGGGTCAGAGCTTAATTTCTGGCGAAGTTAAAGTGTATAGGGGTGGATTTCGGCCTTGGACTGGCCTCGCCGTGGTAAGTCTAAAGTTTCCAAACGACTAGCGGAACAACGCAGAATAATAATAATAATAATAATATTCCTGTAATGAGCCGTTATATATACTGCCCCATGAATGTACCCCTTCGGAGCAGTGGGCCAGACGAAAAATTGAAACCGAAATCCACTCCTGGAAACAGCAAGTGTTGAAACAGGTTTAACAGGTGGAAGAGAGGAAGAAACAAAACTACATATGTTACTAAAAGTGATCAGCGAACTGAAACATGATGTCAGCAAACAAATCGATGTAAAAATTAGCAAGCAGAATGAAAAATTCAATGAGCAGAAACAAGATATTGGTAGTATGAAGCAAGAATTCAGTCAGCAATTCAGCGAAAAGAAGCAAGATATTAATAGCATAAAGCAAGGAATGAGTTAGCAGAAACTGGAATTAAGCCTGCAATTCAGTGAGCAGAATGAAAAATTTACTAGCTTAAAAACAGACCTAGACCAAAAATTTCTCGGCATGAAGGAGGACTAGGAAAAGAAATTCAATGTGTTGAAAGCCAATATTGGAGAAAAAAAATGACGGGTATCGTCAAGAATTAAAACAAATACTCTATGAAGGGGACAAACAAATCAACCAACCTGAAGAAATCCAATATCAGAAACCACTCAATGTGAACGATGTTATGCTAAGTGAAGAGAAATCAGATGAAAAGCCATCCGAAGTAGACGTTCCTATACAGAAGAATGAAGAAGAAGACATCAACAAAGCTCTCTTATCAAATTCTCCAAAACTACGACTATGTCATCCAGCCAGCAGTAAGATTTGGATTCATCGTCTGATGTCCGTTTCTATCAAAACCAGGCAGAGGAAGAGAAGACGAATGAAGCCCAGATACGAGAAGAAGAAGAAGAAGTGTAAAATAAAGTCAGACATATTGAAGAAAAATAAATCAGATTGTAAGAATCTAAGTACAGACGACCCAGCAATCCAGCGAAAACAGTTACCCAGTGGTGAAATCCTTAAAACAATCCAATGGTAGCAGTCAACCAGTGATGGTATCTATGCAGATGAATCAGTAGCAGTACTTCTATTATTAATAAGAACGAAACTGACACATGTAAGGAAAATTATGTGCGGGTCTCGGTTAAGTCAATGGCCGGGATACCAACTATCTTACCAGAGAAGTGTGAGATCTCTTTAAGCTAGACTTCCAGAAAATACAAACTACTAGACGAAAACAAAACTACCCTCAAGAGAAATTAAAAGATGTATTAGAAGACCTAGTAAGAATAAGCTTGGAAAGGGAACAAGTGAAGCCCAGATACGATGATATATAATTTGCTTGAGAGCACTATGACCTGATGGATAGGTCCAAATCTACGTTAATATATAATTTGCCTGATTGGTAGGCACTATGACCTGATAGAGAGGTCCAAATCTACGAAGATATAAGCTAAGTCAATTACTCTTCGATCAACTTGTCAATCTTCTAGTTTTTCCGAATGACATCTAGTCGTATTAAGTAAATTAAACTTGAGAGGATGTTTTAAACGAAGATTCGTCAACATTGTGAAGGATAGTTTTATTGAAGATCTAATATTACTTTGAAGTATTTAAATAAAGAATTGCTGTTTGAAGAGAGTTTGTGGCAGCTGTCAACCTTCGGCAGGAACCATCATTAACTCCATTGTATGCAGAGGTTTTCCATCCTGGATATTAGAGTCGGCGGCAGTGGTTCAGTCTGCGGCAGAATAAGGCGGTAGTAGTCCCCTCAGCGGCAGAGAATTTCCCTCCCTCCTGATCCACTGAAGCTTACCTATGGACGCCAGTGTTTTATTTTACGAGTGTTTAAGTGTTTTAAGAAATGTTAGTGAAATATATTAACTAAAGAAGAAGAAACTGCAGTGTTAGTGTTAAATTGCTAATAACAAGTAAAAAGTATATATATCATATATATATATATATATATATATATATATATATATATATAATTTTATATAGTGATGTGATTTACAATATATAAAGAGGGCTATAATTCTCTATGAAAAAAAGGAAAATATATAAAAGAACTATATAGAAAGAAAGAAAGGAAAATATATATTAAAGAACTGTTGTAAGCACAAGAGACTAAAAAAATAATGCATGAAAAACTTACAAACATACTTTTTTTTTGAGCGACATACTGTATGTAACGGGCCTCTCAATTTGCTAATTGATCGTCAGTTACAATTATATATTATTATCCAAAGAAAAGCTTGAAATGTATATTATTTAAATTCATTACATTTTGGACACTTACTTTTGAGACATCCTGCGTTCGCTTTTGAATTGTATAATACTTGAAGAACTCGGTGCGCACCGTTGCATTATAAAATTCTATTTTGTGCACGTGTATATGTAAATAAGACCAAATTGTGCTGTTATGTAAGATCGTATGTATTCGTTTGACGTCACAAACCGAAGATATCCGAGCGCCAACCGGCAGTATAAATATCGCTGCAGATGCCCTGGAGCTCAGATCTCTCCGGCCCTTGGGCCAGTAAACACCAAGCGCTCCCGCTGGTGTGCTTCCTTCCTCGGACAGCATAGTCCACAAATAAACCTATTGTCATTCTCAGTCTCTGATCATTTATTGATCTTTACCTTTTGAATGCTTTATCATAATTGCTCTTTAACTTCATTTGTTAGCATCTACTCTTTGAAATTCATTCTACCTACCTAATTACCATCCTAGTGTTTGTTAGTCTAAGAAATCAGGCAGGCGGCACTATTCTCGGCTCCGACTAGTCTAAGAAAGCAGGCAGGAAGGTGCCTTCATTACCTCTATTATCACTGTTTCCATATTCTTACTTGTACTAATTAATTATTATTTTTCAGCTTTGCATTTACGGTTCATCTCGTGACCTTAGTACTTTAATTAGTACAGGGAGCTATACAGGGTTCCCCATTGGGTCCATTAAGTAATGTTAGGTATATAGACACCATAAGCAGAGTCTACATAATAGTGAAAGGGTGCCTCTGGAAATTCTCTAGTGATATATACGAGTTATATTGGGTGCCTCTGGCAAAGAAAGAGAATAAGAAATATATTGTGTGCCTCTGGCAATACGCAGCTTCTCTCGTACCCATTACAAAATACAGTGGCTAGCAATTTTACGTAGGACATGGCTTCACAGAAACAATACTTGGCAATGGGCCAACTACTGTTCTCAGCAGTGCGAATAACTGGTACAGTCCTCAGATTTTTGAAAATGTATAGTGAACGTAAGGACCAATAACTGGGCATAAAATAACACAAATACTGGTTAGAGAGTGCCAATTATACGTCATTTTGCTGTTTTGAAGAAAAATTGATAAACATTTAAGGTCAGTTGTACAATCGACCGCTAAACTTCTAGTCAGCGCTACGTTGAGGCCACATCTGATTTTGGCCAATGAGAGTACGCAAAACGAGAGTTGACCTCAACTTAGCGCTGACTAGAAGTTTAGAGGTCCATTGTAGAACTAACCCTAAATGTTCTGCCTGTTTATTGTTTCACTGCAGCATTAGCTTCGGTAACATCTAAGAGTATACAGTTACACGGTCATGAACAAGAAAATAAAACCGAAATAGATCTGCACTTCAAGTTTCAATACGACACTGGTCTAAACCGGACCATGAATGGTAAGTTTACCCTACTATGGCAACTGGACAACTCATATATTATACAATAATTATTGTACGGCTAGCAACGCTATCAGTTCCTTCACCAGCAAAAGTAATGTTTGTTCACTTCCCTGTTAGTTGCTTCACTTCAGTCAGACAATTTCTTTACATAAAATAATTTTCTTACTATTCTTGTGGTCAACAATAAAAAAAAAATCTGTTTTAAGATCATTATAGTCCACCTTTCTATTATCAAAAATACGGTTGGTGTTAAATTTTCTGCCAGTTGAAGCAGATCTGTTCAGAAAAAAGTTGCTCACAACTGGAAACTCGCTGGAAATGAAATCATACCTCTTGAAGATATTAGAGCTGCAAAAGTTCTACTTCCTTCTGTTAATATAACTATGTTGAGGAGACATATACACTTGGCTTTATTATAAAATCGCACAATAACAAGGTAACAGTTTTGGTTTTCTATAAACACCTCTCTCAGATGAAACACTCTTTAGCACTAAACCAGTGGTTTTCAACCGCCGGTCCGTGTAGCTATTTCCACGGTCCTCGGAATTACATAATAACTACATATAATTATTTAACACTTATTTTGAATATTTCAACAGTTCAAAATTAAAATTAAAGTTCATGTTTCTTTTTTGAAACAACACTATAACCTGAAGATGTTCTGAAATCTTTGGAACGTCAAATAAATCTCTAACTTACTGGCATCCCCGCTCCTCGAAAGCTTTTCCGTGTAATTTCCTGGTCCATGATTATTAAAAGGATGAAGCACATCGCACTAAAGAACGTTATGAGTTCATAATAATCACGGAAGGCCAAGAGATAGATGCTTTCTACATCTACAGCCAATCACGTCGCAGGGATCGTTTACTTTCTGAAACTAAACAAATTTCCGCCAATAACAGGCCACGCTTCCTAATCAACTAGAATGCTATAGGAATTTTTTTACAGAAATCTACGTAAAAAGGGAAACTGAATTATTGCGTAAGAAATCTGTTTTAAATAAATAATTAATAAATAAATACCAAATTTATTGTTGGCGGAAATTTATTTGTTTCAGAAAGTAAACGCTCTCTTCGGGGTGATTGGCGGAAAAAGTAGAAATGATCTCTTGGCCTTACTTTGAACTCATAGCGTTGTTTAGTATTTAAGAATGTCTCGTATGAGAAAGATGTTGATAAAACACCGAAACTTTTACCTTGTTAGTGTGTTTTTAAGCCTTGTCAACGTATTTCATTTCCTTGTGTTGTGCACTTTCCATATTATAAATTATTCTTCAGGCTTGATTCACTTTAAACCACCCGAAAGATAATAATTTATTTTAGAATATCTTCTTTGTTCTTTCAGGAAGATGCATTGAGTGAAACGTTGACCAGGAAAGGCGAAAATCATCACAAGAACCAAGATGAATTCTTTCGAAGACGACGAAAATTCAAAGACAAATATATCAGAACTCAGCTACGACAATGCAATAGATGAAGACGAGTATACTGCATATGAAACAGGTCCAAAAAAATACATTGTTCTTGTTATATTTTTCATTATCTTTGTTGTTGGTCTCCTCGGAAATGGTTCTTTGATTGTAATTTTCATCCGAAATAGGAACATGAGAAATATCCTTAACACGTATATTTCCAGTTTAGCATTAGGGGATCTTTTAGTTATTCTGGTCTGTGTACCATTTATGAGTACTTATTACACTCTTATATCGTGGCCGTATGGATTATTTGTTTGTAAATTGAGTGTATTTGTCGACGATTTATCGACAGGAGTATCAGTGTTTACTCTTACAGCGTTAAGTGCTGGTCAGTATTTTGCGATCATGGATCCAGTACGTAAAAACATGAGACGTCATCCAACCAAAGTGACTGTAATATCAACTGTCAGCATATGGATTATAGCTATAGTCTTTGCATTGCCGTCTATTATATTCCCACAGGTGGAAGAAGTTGGTAACTCGGTTTACTATTGCCGACACTTTCCTGCTGACTATGATATAAATTATTACAAGTATAATGCACTATTTCAATTTCTTGCCTACTACGCCATCCCACTGTTCATAGCCACTGTATTCTTCGTCTTTACGGCTTACTGCTTGCTTCTAAGTGCCAGAAACAGGCCAGAAGGAAGACAACATCGATGCAGAGAAATTCAAGCTGAGACAAATGTTTCTAAAATGATTTTATCTTTGGTGATTACATTTGCGATATGCTTTCTTCCTCACCATATCTTTAGGCTTTGTATTACCTTCAATTCTGATGCCGTTTACAATCACATAAACTTCTGGTACGTTTTTGTGATTATTGGCTTTTGCCTCAGTTTCATGAAATCTTGTATCGATCCAATAATAATTCTGTAGTCGCATTTTCCGCAGTTATTATACAACCAGTATCTGCTCTCTTGTTTACTCAATCAGAGACAACACAATACTCCCAAGAGGAATGATGAAGTTAATGCTAGTTCTAATTCTTTCGAATTAGATAAGATTTAATCCTTTCGGCCTGAAACCAAACTGCCGAACATGTTTCATGTTTCTCTCTAAATTTTGTCCCTGATTGTTATATCTTGCTATTTTCTAATTTTGTGTCTTTCCAATTTTACAATATAGCGTCCACACATTTGTGTTGGTTGGGTTGTAATTTGATCAAATAGCTAACACATTTGTGTGGGTTTGGGTCGTATAGTTGTGGATTAGCAAATGAATTCTTTAATGATGTCGAACGTTATACCGTCAGATTAATATTGTAGAGTGATTGGTTGTTAATTGTGAATATTTGGACAGTTCAATGGGAGAAGTTACTAAACCACAGAGTTCCTTGAAATATTTTTATAAAGAGAAAAACAACACTAAAATTCACCGCCCCCCACATTTGTGGTGGTGTAGGACTTAAAAGTTCTAAGCAGGCTACTTCTGAATACTTCTGAAGCACTGAACACGCACAATTGCGTAGGACGTGAAACAACGACTCTCACGTCATCCGGACAAAATGAATTGGTTTAGAAACATTCAATCATCACTACGCCTATCCGCACAATTGATGCGGTCTAGGTCTTACCATTCAGGATCAACCCAAGGCGAAGTTATACCAAGAAATATTGACCACCACAATTGTGCGTAAAAAGACGGAAAGGGTCTGACCTTGAAGATTGGTAAATGATGTCCATCTGTGTAGAAACTTTGGAAGAGCAGCGCACTATTGCCTTTCTGAGGCATTCTAGAATCAACTGTTTCAAATAAACTAGGCTCTTATACTTTTACAACCACTTGGGTTTTTAAGAACAAAATTGTAATTTAGTGTGGACACAACAAAACTAATTTGGTTAAAATCTGAATTTAGTTCTGGAAGTAATTGGAGTTCTAATATTGTATAATGTCAAGTATCAATATATTGTTTAGAATATTTGTTTCGTGTTCTAATATTCATCGCTCATTATGCCAAATAAAACTAACCAAATTAGAATATCAAGCTGGGCCAAATTAGAATTATGGAAGTAATAGAAGTTCTAATAATGTACGGTTTCCCAGTGTCAATATATTGTTCAACACATTTGAAATCATGATATATTTAGCATTCAGCTTTCACTCTATCAACCATTAAGCAAAGTTTCTTTGTTTAAGTATATATTTTTATTTATTTCAATATATTTTTATGTTTATATTTTCACTGTATGCATTATAACACCTATTTTGATGTTTATATTTTTAAAGACATTTACAAATATGATAGAATACTTGAATAATTGTGGTCATGATCATTCTATCAAGGTTACACATTTGAAAATTTAAGGAGTATTGTAATAATTTCTTCAGTTCTGCACTGTAGAAAACAATTTAGTTTATCGACTACGAGGATTGAGTATTTTTTTTCAGTGCTATTCATGAAAGCTCTGTCAGTACCTGCATCTTGAAGAAACAATTCATGATGACCTTCCCAAACATTTCCAGGATTTCCTTGACACCAGAGAGTGCTCTCCACATACATTTTTCTTACACACGTCATATATTATTTTTTGCATTCTGTTCTATTTGGATGGGCAAAGGTGGCACCTACTTTTAGCGCAGGCTCCACGCCAAATTCTGCTTGTTGTAATGTTGAAGGGACGCAATTGTGCATATCTGCAAGAACGGGTTTCTGAAGCCCAAATTTAGAGTGTTTCCTGATTTGCGGATGTTCTAATCCTTCAGGCAGATCAACCAAGAATTGATGTCGTAAGTTATTTTGCTTATGGATTGCAGGATATGTAGGCTTCCAACACGGACACAACAATGCAGTTCATAACAATCACCATGGGCCATCCTGAAAGGTAAAACGTCTCTGGGTTAACATGTACTATCTATCACAAATGTCTGAAGGATACCAATTTATCTTCTTCACTTGTTACACTTCTTGTGATTGGATCATTAAATTTCAATTATGTCATGAATATCAACGAATCTGTTCATCCCCATTGTTGTTCGAAGTATGGCTGGTCCATAGAAGCGACGCCATAATACTCTTGTACTCGAGTGATTACTTTTTAAAATGTCCTGTCGCGATAAGCAGCTCAATGAGAACCTTTATTTCAGAACAGTCACACGGGTTCCTACGAACTTGGGGAGGTTTTGAATCACAGCCTTTCTCAGGCATAGCATTTGTGTATTTCACTACTATATTTATGACATCGTCCGAAATGTACAATTCAAAAGCATCAGCCGGAGTTTCAACAACTTTCTAAGGAGGCAGTTTAACTATACTCATTTTTATATTATTATACTATGAAATGGGACTTTTCCTTACAATGCAGGTTCTTTAATCCATATAGTACCTTCTTTTCCGTAGATAACATTATTCGCCTTAGATACTTGTGAACTTTCGTCATCATTATCAATTTCCGTACTGTCGAGGCCTACTTCGTCGGGCTCTTCACTTACTAGGCACATGATCCACTTCACTATCCGTTTCATTATAGTCGCTATCACCATGAGTTCACGTGTTCAGTATCTTCATTTAGTAAAGCAGCAAATATGTCTTCATCAGCCAGTTTCCGTCGAGCCATCGTACACAACACTATGCCACTTCAAACACGAGAGAGATTTATGCACAGAACATGTCTGCAAACCTAACATCATCACATCGTATGCTCTCTATCTGCATTATATTAGCAAACTAGAACAATTCATTTGCTGGAATATGTAATTAGTAGAAAACAATAAGCTAATTGTGTACCACAAATAATAACTGAAATTGAAGGGTAAACTAGATTCAGTGTACATATAAAGCAACTCCGCAACAAAAAAAAACTATGAAATAAATCTTGTATAACCATATTTCGTACTAGACATGTGCGACATCTGTTGGAAACATTGTAAATTACTATCCGATGACTTGTTTCATCTTTATCGCATAACCTAATGTCAAACACATCGCAAGTATACCCTTTAAAAGAAAGAAATAACCCATAATATCAGAATCGTTCTTTGTACCCCCGAGACACATCTTGCGTCAGTTGAGGACAAAAAAGTTCAAATCAAATTTTGCATCACATAAACCGCGCGAAAACACTTGAAAGTCTTATATGATGTGTAAAACCAGTCTATCGAGGAATGTAAAAAGTCTCATTTCACTTGACAAAACTGTTTTCAGTGTGAAAGAGAAAATATAGCTGAATGAGCCTCCCAGGTGCAACATGCGTAGTTTAGGGTTAAAATGAAACAGAAATTTCGGGAAATCAATGTCCCCACATAGTTCCACCTGAGGAGTGACCGCTCCGCATGCATACATGAATCTAAACCTCTGTCGTGGATGTGGATGCTACGGTGTTTCTATTTTGACGAAGATATTTACCGCGTATCGGTTCGTGTATAAAAGAAAAAAGGTGAAACGAGAAGACAGGACAGCGCGAGAAGTTTGCTTAAAACAGAGGGGGAAACCAGAATATGCATTACTGTATCGGTTCTAACAACTTATTTATTTACCTTTTAAACCACGCATGCTTGAAGGATGGAAAATCCCAGGTAAAAGTCTATAATAAATGTATCTGTTATGCATCCAATTTAGCAAATGTTGTTTGTACAGCCACTTACAAAAGTAAATAGAGGTTGGAGTTATAAGAATTAATAGTTTTTTCCTCCAGGAGAATTATTTCACTCTACGCCTAATAGTTAGACAACCAACATAACATTATAAATATGCGCCAAAACATGACATGCCAGGATATTCCTCCATTTGGAGCAAGAAATAAAAAGTACGTGAGTATCACTTAGAGAGCTACGAGATAGATAGGCAGAACTCACGTTAAGTTCTAAGAGATAGGAATTAATGCAAAGAAATAGAAAATAATAATATGGACAGCATGATGGAATGCAACAAAACTTGTCATGTTCAAACACACACAGAGAGGGAGAGGGGGGGAGAGAGAGAGAGACATGTAAGAAGACGGGGAAAGAGCGAAAAAAAGTGTAGAAAAGAAGGAAAGAAAAATAGCTGAGGACATGGAAATAAATTAAATTTTAACGCTTAAGAATACACAGTCTGCGTCTTTCTTCCCTACCCGCTCTCTCGGTCTTGTGTGTTTCTCACTTTATGGGATAAATCTTTTTCAGTAGCAATCGCGAACATGATTTACAGCTCTTAATTCCTTGAAGAAAATATTTTGAAATCCAGACTGGGAATCGAACCCAGAACCTTGAGAATGAGAGTCTCACACGCTCACCACTTAATTACACAGACCGTAACTACACATACTGTGTTGTTAAATCAGCCATTAACATTCGTACTATTAGCGAGTTACGCTGTATAACCTCTGATTAATCTTACACATTAATATATAAATATATATAATATAAATCTGGATACTATGTATGTAAAACCTATCCTACTTTTACATCTTAATTTACAATTCATTAGAAATAAGCTCTCTGAATTAGATATATTTTTAGACGAATTTCCTTGTCATATCTTGTGCGTTAATGAACACTGGCTATCGAAAGACGAAATTAACCTGTATATACCTGCAAATTACAAGCTAGCTACAATATATTGTAGAAAAACACTTAGGCATGGGGGGAGTTGCTATTTACGTCAAATCTGATATAACTAACTACAAAATCTTAGATGTTAATAATTATAGTGTGGATGAAGTATTTGAGGTAACTGGTATCCTGTTTAGTATTATAAAGTTAATAGTTTTATCCATATATCGAACTCCTGACTCTGATGCTAGTGTGTTCATAACGCAATGGGAAAAACTTACAAAATATATTGAAAGATATAAGCATTATAAGGTTGTATATATGGGGGATATAAATATTAATGTACTAAATGATACTCCCACAAAAAATGTATTTTGTGACACGCTTAGATCACTAGAATATTATCATATCAATGATCAACCAACAAGGAAGAAATCATGTTTAGATAATGTTATTACCAATATGCTGAAACCTGAGTTAGCTTGTGGTACTATAGAACCGTACTTATCAGATCACAGAGATCTCAGGCTTACTATTACTGTTCCACGAAACGATAAAATTACGACTAAACAAATAAGTTATAGACTGTTACATGAAACTAATATTATGTTACTAAGGGCTAAGCTAAATGAACTTGATGTACATGAAGTTTTAAGTTGCAATAATGTATCTGAAGCTTCGAAGTTGTTTGTGTGGAATGTATCTAATAGGTTGAATGAGTGTTGTCCAAGGAAGGTTAAAACTTGTGATGTGTCAGTTTGAACATCACTGATGCCATCTGTTGGTTGTCGAGGAAAACCAAGCCGCTAGCTTTAGAGCAACTCATAGAGGTCTCTATGATACTGTCTCTATGTATCAAATTGTATTTTAGTTTTTTTTTGTATTATTATTTTTCTTTGGGATTTGTTCTTTGAAATTAAATTTTGGTATTAAATAATGGTCAATGCATGGCCGGGTCTCCCCTTCGTCACCCCTTTAGTAACGAGAGTACTTATTTTGATGTATCTAGTATGTAAGTGTTTATGTTTATTTTTAGTAATAATATTTTC